>JAOEHX010037285.1:0-16885 GCA_025448015.1 Bolborhynchus lineola
GTCTGGCTGTGGCACCTTGGACCAGGCAGGTCAGGCGCCATCCTGCCAACAAGGCTCAAGGATGTGTCCTTGTGGGGCTGGTGCCTGCACACATACACACATGTGCATGAGTCTGCAACCCAGCCACCAGCACCTGCTCTCCCTTCACCGAGGGAGAGCCCCTGCACCGAGTGTCCAAAGCAAATGTGGGTGCTCAGTGCTCAGGGTTGTGAAGCCAGAAAAATGCCAGGGCTCAGCAAGCTGAGGAGCAAAGTAAAGAGGAATCACAGAACCATTTAGGTTGGAAAAGACTCTTAAGATCATTGCGTCCACTAAGGAGGTGCAAGGTGGATCTGGTGACTGGGCACAGCAAAGCCACTGGTGGCTTTGGCACAATTGGTTGTAACTTCTGGCACCTCAGAACCATCCTGGCAAAGTTTCTGGAAGACATTTGAGCCAGTAAAGGAGAGTTAGATGGACAGTTAGAGCAGAGGCTTGTGCTGGCAGGTATGATCCCAGTCCTAAGGGGTACAGCTCTGGTCTGACCATCTTGGAACAGGATTACGCTGACACTGGCACAGGTTGCCCAGAGAAGCTGTGGCTGCCCCATCCCCAGCAGTCTTCAAGGCCAGGTTGGATGAGGCTTGGAATAACTTGTATTAGGGGAGGTGTCCCTGCCCATGGCAGCGAGGCTGGAACCGGATGGTCTTCAAGGTCCCTTCCAACCCAAACCATTCAGTGATGCTTGTAAGTGTGCTTGGGAATGCAGGTCTTAAGGTAAAGGTATATTTACATCACTGTGCTATATAACAACTGTGAAGCATATTAAAAACCAGTACCTTGAACTGACAGTATGTTTTTCTTGCCTACCATTGGCAGGGCCCCCAGTGCGGTCAGAGACAACTCTTCAAGGAATCAGGAATCAGGCTCTTCTTCATGCCCCTTCAGCACAAGCGGGGAGCAGGACTTCATCTAGTAGTCACTATCTGCAGTCATGATCAAACACCAAACACCTGCCCAAGTAATGCAGAAAGGAGGGGATTGAAAAAATGCCACTGCATAAAGGTAACACCAGGGGAAATCCCTCAGACTACAAAGTCGGCACAGCACAACCTGGGGAATTTCATCCAGCAGTTCCTACTTCGCACCTTCCCTATACCAAAATTGCAGGACACTTTCAAGCTGGGCACCTGAGCGCCCTTCTCAGGCAGTGACTTTCCTTCTCCTATGGGCTGTAGGAACAGTGTCATAAACACGTATGAGAAAATTACTGCCTCAGCAAAAACCTCTTCATAACCAAGCTAGTGGGAAGGAATCACGACGTACAGACAAGAATCTGTAGGTAGAGATAACAATCACCAATAAAAGCTTCAGGCCATGTCGCTGGAGCTGTATATTATCCATGGAATTTACAGAATCTATTTTAATTTAGCAACTTCCCCAAGAATATGAACAAAGCAAATAAAAGGCTCCAGAGGAGCAGTAATAGCAGTGAAGCTACAGAGGTGTCCAAGTAGGGACCAGCAGCTCAAGATTAAGGCAAGATGGTAAATAACTGAACGTTGAAGCCCAACAGCGTGTGGTTTCCCGCATGCGCCTCATGCTGCACTGCTGCTGCTCACAGGGTTGCCTGGCCACCGATGCCACATGAGAAGGGCAGGTGATGCTGATGCCTTGCCTGTAGTGGTGGAGAAAACTGTCCCTATGCTGAGGGAGGGGGCACGGCTCCCCACGGCTGCTGATCAATGCTTTCTGCAAGTGTTCTGTCCGCTAAACAGTGTTTTAAGGTTAATATATGTATTATATATATATATACAGCCAAACCTCAAGATAAAGGGAAAAATTAACAACAGTCCTATTTGAAAATACATTGCCTGCCAAAACATAAGCTGCCTTCTGCTCTGCCCTCTTCTGAACATGCTACACATTCCCAGCTTGCTCCATCCATGGCCTCCCATCAACTTGCTGCGCTGCCCTGAATACATCCTTTGTCCTTCAGCCTTCACAGTTACATAGAGGTGGGGTGATAAACTTATTTTTGTAGAACACTCAGAAATTCCCATATATCAAGATGTCAGTCTCTATTAATGATCATGGATATTTCCCAACTCTCCTAAATACAGTGGATTTCATTTGTCCTAGCACTGCTACTATTCCTTTTATTTTTACATACTGTTTTCCTAACACACTGCAGAGGAAGAAAGAGGTAGAGGCATGAGAGAAGCTGCTTGAGCAGAGCTGGACTGAGAACCTTCATATTCACAGGGAGGCATGTCTGTTCAAACCCCAGCCCACCCAAATATCATTAAAGCACTCCTCCTAATACTAATTCAGCCTATTTGCTGAATTGCTTATTTCTGAGAGACGAAAAACTTACACAGTGCCTAGTTCAGGCCAAAAAAGCTGTGCAAACAATTTACAGGAACACAAGAGTAGCTTAAGCCTGGCGGGTTGGGGACTGTGAACTTGCAGATCACTGTTGCTCTGTGGGCACAAAGAGATGGGGGGAAAGCTGAATAGATGTAAAAGACACTGCAGGCAGCTCTCTTTCTGGCCTGTCTCCATGTGACCCAGCCTGAAAATTCGAGATGTGGTTCATAAGGGACCATGGTCACTTGAAGTCAACTGATTTCAGAGGTTGAAAGCCTGCTGAGCTGTGCCACCCATGCAGGGGGACAGGGGCTGAGCACAGGAGCTGGAGGAGCTGTATTGCAAAGATTAACATTGTCATCAGACCTCAGGAAAACTTCTCTGTGTCTGATGTTTCTGTGAAGGGCTCTGGCTTGACAACAACTTGCTGGTGCTTCAGATGTACCAGAGAACAAGATTTCACTTTCCAAAAAAGGTGTCTTCTATGCCCCGGAAAGCTGACTTGCAATTAAACAGCTCACCAGCTGCGGTGCCCAGCTGAACCAATTGACAGCATGCACACACGTCTGCGATGCCGGTTATCCCAGGTCGCAGAGGTCCTGTGTGACAATGACATCCTGATGGTACTACCAGTACTGGTTTTCACCTCCTTAGCTTGTGCCTCAGGCACCACAGCTCAGGTGAAGCTGTGCTTTGCCTGCACAGTGCCTGGTGATGAGCACAAAGGAGTTAGGAATTGACTCTGGCAGGCAGTTTAAGTGATTGTTTTCCTGCTGATGCCCCTCTCCAAAGCTGCTGCATCTGTCTGAATCTGGTATGGATGAAAGGTGCAGTTCACCAAGGCAACCAAACTGGGGGGAATGACGGTACCAGTGGGAGACAGGAGCATCAGGAGCTTGTGAGTCCAGAGAAGAACCATGTGAGAGCTCAGAAATAAAGAGCATCCCCCTGGAACTCTGTGGTGCCTTTCTAAAGCAGTATGGAGACAAACCCTAATTAAAAAGGAAGGATAATCTTTGGCGCTGCATGTGCTCTAGTACATCTAGAGCCTCTCACCATTCAGAGGGTGCTTTTCTGTTGCAATTAGAGGATATAATGACTGCTCCTTAATGAAGGAGCTTCTTTCCTGTGGCAGAGATGTGTACCATGGAGGTTTGGATGAAGGCTGAAATTAGCAGGGTTTGCCCAGGCTGTTCTGACAGCCCCGCTGCAGCATCCTTCTACAACTTTTCACTCATAGAGACCTTCTTTCTTACAACTCCCTTTCCTTCCCTCTCTCTGCCGCTAGCTGCTAGCTGTCTTCTTATTTCATAGCTTCCCTAAGGCTGAGTGAGATGTAAACCTGGCAGATCTCATTCCTACGCAACAGGGAAGCGAGACAACCCTAGCTACTAGCGCAGCTACCCTAGCTACAAATGCCATTCCTTTGCTCTCCTGCTAAAAGAATCAAATCATCATCTGCAAAATAAACACTAGGTCTGCTGGGGCAGCACAAGGCAATGTGTAATAGGACTTCTACCCTGCCTACTCACTGTCGATACATCCCACCTACACTTACTGATCCAGCTTCTGCAAAGCAGAGTGCAGGTGGCCCCATGGGAAGAGACTGGGGGCAGCCAAAAGCTTTTCCTTTCTGGTGTTTCCAGGTTCTCTCCAAACTTTGTGTGTGAGTGGGGACTTCCAAGAGCCCAGTACAGACTGCAGGCAGGTCCAGCTCTAGCAAAAGTCTAGCCTTGAGCTGCAAACTGCAAGGCAAAATTGCAGCAGAGGAGTGGCTGTCATTCCTTGGATGTGGGGATTCCCTCATAGGAAAAGGAGTGGGGATGCTTGAGCACAGTGGCCCAGGGAGTCAGTGTCTGGCTTTCACAGCAGCAAATCAAGGTCTTGGGTCACAACACAGTGATAATCAAAGAGGTTTTGATGCTGATACTGATGCAAGGTAGGTGAATGTAAATGTATCTTTGATCTGGTGGGTAACGACACAGAAGCAGAGACAAGTTTTTCGATATGAAAGTCTCAGAGTATCTTTCTGCCTTGACTTCAGTCTTTGCGTCTGCCCTTTTGTAAAGACCTACATTTAAAATTGCTGCCACCCTGTTATCTGCATATTTTTAATATTTTCACTAGCCAGCATACAGACACCAGTATATTTTCCTTTCTGATATATTTATCAATTGTCTTATACTTTCCTCATGTGTGACTGGCAAATCTACACTTACCCAGTTACAGTGGGCAAGGCATTCCGTAGTGACAGAGGGAATCATACAGAGTAATTTAATCTGTCCAATCCATAAAAGCCAGGCAATGTTTGCAGCATGGGATCCTTAGGAAAAATCAAGACCCTCTGTTACAACAAAATTAATCCCCAGATGTACTGGTTCTTGTGAAAACAAGAGTTACTGACTTGAAATATCATGTAAAACATATCTCAGATTCTGTTTGGTGAAAGCTGTAGGGGTTCATCTGACACAGCATGGCATAGATGTGGTGATAAGACACCACGCATGTAGATAGAGATGTGAGATATGAAATCAGTAGGAATTGTGCTCATGCATGTGAATGACAGTTTAGTCCCAATTCGCAGTCTTCTGCAGCAGCACCTGTTCCTTGGGTTGATTTATGTTCATCTTCACTTTTGCTTCTTACAGTAGGCTTCCGGTATACACAAGAGACCTGGCTGGTTCTGCTTGGGGCTAAATACATTCAGAAGTTACAGAAACAGCTCTCTTTTAGCATAAAGAAGACAAACTGCAGCAAATCAATAACCCCTGGTTTCACAGGCACACTACAGCAACCAGGAAAAGAACCTGCCGATGGCCTGCACAGCCCCTGGGGATGGGCCTTGGCAGCACCCTGCTGCAGGACCTCCTGGGGCACACGAGGAGACAGAGCCCTGCTCATTCCATCCCTCACTCATGCCACCCCGACACAGGGCTCACAGCTGCTATTTTTGCAACACGATTAAAGCGCCCTTCTCCTGCTCTACAGCTTTGCCAGCCACTTGTACCTCCCCTCTGGGATCCTGAAGCAAGAAAGAGACATAATAGCCAGCAGCAGCCTGCTACAGAGGTTCTTTTCCCAGAACAGACCCAAACTTGCCTCTGTGGGTCAGTAAACCTGTTGTATGGGATCCCTCCCTGCTTCTTGTATACCCTTTAGCATACGTGACCATGGGCACATGTGGTCAGTGCTTGAGTCTTTCACACCCACATCCCAGGCCAGGAAGTCTGTGCACTGAGGCAGATGACACCCCATGTATGTCTCTTGGACCAGGTTCAGCTCTGCAGGAAAAGTTTCATTTCTCCCCATAGCCTACTACATCAGTGCGGCTGTAGGGAGGTGTGGTACTGCTGCTGTGTCCAGCTGCGCACCTCCAGGCATCACAGCAGCAGCAAATACAGTGCCTGGGAGTCCACATCCTGCACAGAGGACAAGGTGGCAGAGGCACCAGCTCCTGACCCACAGGCCTGTGCACAGTTTCATGCTGTCTAATTTCATCCTTTTAATCAAAACCTTCATCTTCCTTTCCAATAAATATGGTATCTTCACTGTGAGTCTCCTCCCTAACTTACAAGCTACATAGAACAAAAACTGCAATTATCAAAACACCACTCCAAAAGAAGATCAGAAGTTCCATGTCGCTTCAGTCACATGGATGGCTAAGGCTGGAAAATCACATTGCTACAGAAATTTATTCAGGAAACTCAGAACTCTGGAGTGTTTCAGCATCAAACTTCTTCCTACCACTGAGCAGCTCAAACAGCCCTGCTCATAGCTAAGGTAGTAATAAGAAAACAAAGCCAAAAATACGTGTGAGGTTTTGAATGTGTCTAAAATTGATCAGGAACAAGATGCAGGGAGCTGGGAACTTACCTGAGGCACAGCAAAACCAAAACATAACTCTCTAGCTAAATTATAGAATCCAGGGACGCCCTCCTCCTGCACCCCAGTTAAGGAAAAGGTTTAGAAAAGCTGGTGATATGTTTTTTATCCATTTGCGTTTGACAGAAATCACCACAGAATACCTTCATCCGAGGAAAAAAGAATAGTATTACCCTGCAAGACTCAGAGCTGCAAAAATGTGTCAGGATCAGTTAAGATGGGTTAATAGGGTTACTCTGCTTATTTACTCTTCCTTTACAATGCTGATTCCCATGGATGAAGAAACAAACTCATCTCCAATGCTTCAGTGGATTCTTATGTCTGAAATAAGAGTCAGCGAGTGTTTGCCCTTGGGCTTCTGGAGAGCTGCATGAATTCAGCTGTCCTTGCTGGATTGCACAAGGCTCCTGTCGGCCCCCACACCAGCCTGTCTAGGTCTCTCTGGATGGTAGCCCCAGCATCAAACCTACTGACTGGCAACCTTGACAAGAGAGCCCTTCACTGCTCCTTCAGGTCACTGGTAATGATATTAAATAGGACAGGTCATAGGACAGACCTGCAGGACTCCACTCATTACCAGCTCCCAGGACTAAGGCATGGGACCCACTAACCATGACCCTCTGAGACCAACCACCCAAAGAGCTGCTTACCCACCTAGTTGCCCACCCATCTGGACTGCAAATTCCCAATTTAGATGCATTACTATTAAGGGATAGAACATTGAAAACCTTGCTAAAGTTTACATGACTGGCATCCCCCTAGTTAAAGCTGAAGTTAATGAGATCCTGTGCTGGTGGTCATCTTCTTGAACTGTCCACTACAAGCAATTGACAGGTAAGGAGATAAATAAGCTTTCAATGATTCATTCAGTATATTGCAGAGAATGAAACACATCCACTCCTCAAGTATATTACACCCCCCTGAAGACTCTCCCTCTCCTCCAAAAAAGAAAGAGTTGCAAAAAAGAGCGTGTGTGAGATCATTCTCTATCTACCAGGAGGATGTGTCCTAAGTGGGTTCCATAAAAGTATAGAGACCCCAGAGACAAAAACCATTTTTGACATGTGCAAGATGCTAATAAAACAGCCTCCAGCATCTGCTTGATATGGAGCAGAGATGCCTTATGTGTATCTTTACTGAAGAGAATCTCTGCTGTCTGGAAAGACCGGGTCCAGCATACAAAGGAGCAACATTTGATTCTGTGGCTCTAGTTTTCACTTCAAGCAAGAAATTGATCTAAAAAGCCCTATGTTAGGAAGGATGAGGCTCTTCCTGAGCTTTGGTGCAAAATTTTTCAACTAGTTCTCCAGAAGTTCCTTTGTTTTCACCTTCTATACACCCATAACACTATATAACAGCTCTTTCCACTTCACGATTAAAATATGTCCTGAAACACAAAAGCACTGAATACCTGCTCTGTTGGACACAGTAAGTGGACCCTTGGCTTCTGACTTGCACAAAGAAGGTTCTTTGCTTTCCTTGCAACCTCCTTGGACATGGGTGCTACCTCCTGGCCAGTGGTGCCTTCTGTAAAATAACATCTATAGATGACAGAATCACAGAGTGATTGGAGTTGTAACGAACCTCCAAGATCAAGTTCCAACCCGCTGCCATGGGCAGGGACACCTTCCACTAGATCAGGTTGCTCAAAGCCCTGTCTGGCCTGGCCTTGAACACTGCCAGGGATGGGGCAGCCATAGCTTCTCTGGGCAACCTCTTCCAGTGCCTCACCACCCTCACAGGGAAGAACTTCTTCCTAATATCTAATCTAAATCTCCCCTCTTTCAGCTTAAAGCCATTTGCCCTTGTCCTATCACTACAGGCTTGTGTAAAAGCGATTCCCCCTTGTCCTGTCACTACATGCCCTCATATAAAGTTCCTCTCCAGATTTTTTGTAGGTGCCCTTTAGGTACAGGAACGCTGCTCTGAGGTCTCCATGGAGCCTTATCTTCTCCAGGCTGATAGGACCCCTTGGTAACCCACTTCTAACAGCTCTTCAATATTCTCTTATAGAGCATGACACACTTCTGGCTTTGCAAAATGTTACTACTGCTCTTGCACGTAACAGCTTCTGGTCATTTCATCAAAACTAGCAGAAGTGTCACATACTTTGCGTTTATCTTTTGGGGAAATTTAATGCTCTATTTCCCTTGAATTCCTATTGAGATGGAACTCCTTTAAATCTTTTATGGCCAGGGAGGATTACTGTTGATATCAAAGTCCAGCTGTTTACCTGGGTATTGTAGCCTTACTTCCACTCTTCATAAGTCTCTCTGTCCCCTTTGTAAAGCTTTCTTTGTGTTGATTCTAAGGGCTCAGAATAATGGAACTCTCATGACACCTTCTATATTCCCAGAAAAAAAAAGTATATACAAGTGTGGATAACAAAGATGGAGAGCAGTATCAGTAATTTTAAAGTAAAAAATATTATTTTGTCTTCTTGAAGTTGTCTCCAATCCAAGCAGAATAGGCTCAGCTGATAAAAAAAAGAAGTGATAAAACATAACATAAACCAAATCTGCATGGAAATGCAGAGGCAGGGCATCCAAACAATTATATTCCTCTCCTGTGGTGACACTGTGCCAAAATGATAGGATCACAATCAAGGCTTTTAAGTTACTATGACCATAGACTAGACTTGATTAAAGTTTAAGACATGTTACATTCATTTCCTTCTACTTTCAATGTCCTCCAGGGACACCTACAAACTAAACCATTTGGACTCAGCAGACTTTTCTGAAAGAATTTGCCTTAATCTTATAGTTGTTGAATAAAATCACTGTGTGGAACATGCATCTAACAATTCATCTTTTACTGATACAGCTCTCAATAAATTGTCTCTTCCCAAAGTTAGAAGCCTGAAGAAGCTATTATGAGAACAGAGCATTTTATTTCAGATAAAACCATGCAAATCTCAAGGAGAGAGGAGGCTGCAGAAAGAAAAGTCCCCTGATATATATCTTTTAATTAACATAGCAAAACAGTCCTTTCTGTACGCAGGTAAGTCATTTATGCACAATTCACTTGGGTTTCTCATCCTTATCACTAAAACCCTTTTTTTTTTCTCCCCAAGTTTGATTTATTTTGTAGGAAAAATATCAAACTAGAAAAGTTGTATTGTATTATGAGGAAGCTTAGGATATAGAGCAGTGAAGGGACAACAGTCATTTAAATCGCATTAATTCTTCCACAAAGCAAGAGCATAAAGTTGACCGTTTGTCTTACTCAGGTTTTACAATATTCACTTGAAAGATTAAAGTTTAAGTATATCTACACTGTATATACTCTACAGACACAGTGCACAGTCTAATATAAACTCAAATTACTGCACTGCAGGGAATTCTGCCATTTCAGACAGCTTTTGCTTCCCGCTTCACTAGTTACCTAAAATAAAGATGGAGGTTATATTTTCTCCCCAACAACTAAAAGGAATTTTGACTTCTAAAAGCACACATCCATCTGACTGGGATTACTTCCACACTCTTCGTTACTGCAGCATAGAAGAGAATATTTTGGGTTGAGAGGGACCTTAAAGACCATTTATTTCCACACACCCTGCCACTAGTAAGGACACCTTGCACTAGACCAGGTTGCTGAAAGCCCCGTCCAATCTGACTTTGAACACTTAGAGGGATGGAGCAGCACCAGCTTCTCTGGGCAACCTGTGCCAGGACCTCACCACCCTCATAGTGAAGATTTTTTCCTAATAACTAATTTAAATCTATACTCTTTCAGCTTAAAACCATTCTTCCTCCTCCCATCACTACACACTCTTGTAAAAAGCCCCTCTCCAGATTTCTTGTAGCCTCCTTTCAGCACTGGGAGCTGCTCTAAGATCTCCCCTGAGCCTTCTCCTCTCCAGGCTGAACCAGCATCTGAGAATCCATGACCTTATGTTAGACAGATAGTATGCAAACTCTTTATAAGTGGTTAGCTGAATTTCCAAGGTGTTTTGGAGAGAACAGCAAAGCCAGCAGTCCTTCTCAAGGATGTTAAGCCACAACGTTTGCTTACACTTCCCCAGTAAGAGCTTTTTTTGACTACCAACAACAATAAACACTTACTGGGAAAAATAATCTTGGCATCCTGAACTCAGGAGAAAACCTTAATACTGTGCCTCAGCACTTCCTACACATACTGTGTTCTGGTGCTTTTCCTTACTGCGTCATTCCTCCTGCTCGCTACATTTGAGACTTCAGTAATACCTGGGAAAGAAAGAAGCTGCATGAAGCATTATTAGCTTAATTATTTTTTGACATTACATTGAATGTTTGCACTACTTTTGATACTCCGAAGTGAAAGATTAGTACCTTTCCTGAGCTATGGCTAGCACAGGTTGGGCTTTTTATGTAGGCAGAGCAAATAGGCTGTGAAGATGATAATAAGTCTCACTAAAGCGACAGAATGTGCTCCAAGGATATTCACATTTGGTTTGAAGCATTTCTATTACAGAGAACCTCTCCTGTATTTTATTCTGTGAAACAGTTTACAGGATTTTGTCTTCCCCTTTCACTGATACTACAATTAGAAAGATTAACTAAAAATACCCTACCAAAAACTGAGAGTGGTGGAGCAGTCTGATTCAATTGTATTTATTCTGCATGCTCCATGAAATTAGGACATAGTTAATCAACAACTGTGCTTAATTAGTAAAAAACCTGTTTAAACCTAATGATACAAATGGCCAGGGTTGCTGCTGCTTAATGGAGACTGCAGTTCTGCTTAATTGGGATGTTCTCAGGTAACAGTGGTTGAAACTGATGTTTTGCTCTGATGCTCTGGGCTCACGATAGCTCTCCCTCTCTCTTCCACTAGGAACATTTCACAATTGGAGCTGACATAGCACTCAGATGCTACTCCCTCGCTGCCACCTTTCACCTCCTCACTTCAGCACCAGCTCTCGCTGCCAGCTGCCCTGCTGCAGAACAGATCTGCTGCCAGAGGATGGGGACTGCTCAGGTGTAAGGTCTGCTGTCGGCCGCTTTGAGTGTTGAAACAGTGCTTTCCAGTAGTCGGAAGGACTCTGTCATCAGCTGAAGGGTTCAGCAACACAGCATGGACCTACCTGTGATACCTACCACAGACCAGCAGTGATTACAGCCACCTGAATGTTTTCAGTGATAAGCTTGAGGAGCTTGCAATTCCTTTTTCTGTGACTTCCTTAATACCTCCTGATTTTGTATTAGTGCTACCATACCTTGATCACTGGCCTGTGGGAAATAAGTCAGAAGCCTTAGCTGAGCCCCTAGAAGAGCCTCCCTCTCCCTCAAGCCTTATGTTGGCAGCCTCAGTGGGAAAGGGTCACTGAAGTATTCAGGTGTTTTCTCAAACCTGCAGATGATCTCCCCAAATCACAGCACTGTCACCCTGACAGGCAGAGCAAGGAATCATATCACAGAATCATAGATTGATTTGGGTTAGACATGACCTTAAAGCTCATCTAGCTCTACTCACCCTGCCATGGGCAGGGACACCTTCCACTAGACCAGGCTGCTCAAAGCCCTGTGCAAAGGAAGCTTACAAACTAGCTGATCTCTCGTGCAGAAATAACAAAAGCTGGCTCAAAGGATGACAGATTCTTATGGCCATTAAATTCACTGCAAATAAGTAAGAAAGATTTGTAAAGACAGCATTTTAGACAAGATAGCAAAGCCAGGACAAAGTTTGCCCAGTACACAGTGCTTGGCAGAGTGTCAGTATAACATGAGACAGCTTCACTTCCATCAACAAAGAGCTTAGCGCCACAGCAGAGTCTCTCTAATTAATTGTGCCCATCAACTGAAACCAGACCTGCCACACAGCACCACACAGGTCCAGACAACCCTCAAGATCAAGCAGCAGAACAACTTTGCAGCCTCTAACAGGGCAAGTTGGGAAGATAACGCAAGACTTGGAAAAAGCAGAAAAGAATGTAGCTCCAAGCTGCTTTGCAGTTCATCATTTGCAAAGGACTGAAATGGGGAGACCACAGCCAGCATTCAGTAACTGGAAACACATTCGTTTCAGGGAATATAAATATTGCTCTACTGATCCATCTTTAGATAAACTTTCTTACCATACTCCTTTGCACTTTTCGTGTTTTCTTCTGGCTTTTCACATTCCAAATGCCCAGTGCAGGCATTTAATGAAAAAAGGCTTTGCTTGAAACCGTGCCTGCACTAGTTCTTATATAGTTTCACTAGTACAACCCTGCTAAGTATCGATGTTCTCAGTGCAGGCATAGGAGGACAACAGAGCGGCTGAGGCAGAAATGAAACATCAGGAGAATATTGCTGCACAATAGCAGCAAGTGGAGGGAGCAGAAATGGCCAGTAAGTAGGTAGGGAGAATGGAATACCAGAAAGGTTTAGAGAAGGGTAAGAGAGTAGAGAGATTACACACCAACCCTAACCCACCTCAGGAGCAGAAGGGATTTGGAGTGGTCATTTGGACAGGGCAAGGGTGGTGTAACGGTGACTGGAAACACCAATGTACGTGCACATATGCTTAGTGTACCCATTCAGAAGTGAAACAGCACTTGTCACTGTGAATATGTCTGGCTGGCAGGGAGTATCTGTGCAAGGTGATGCAGCGCATCTTGGGGTTCTTCAGTACATCGTTGGAAAACACTAAGCCCCTTCAACAGCCTTATGTACAACCGGATCCAAAACCTTGTCTCCCCCAGAAAGACCTGCTGGAATACATCAGGAAAAGGCAGCATCACTTCAGTGGTACAGGAACAAAGCAATACAATCATAAATTCCAAGAGTGAGAGAATGCTGTGCTCCAAAACCACCCCAACCCCAGCCTCCCACACTCTTGCAAGATTCTTGTCTGACCCACCAAGATTTCACCACCTTTGCATCCACGATCTTGTTACTGCTGCTCCCATCCCCTTCTCACTTGTGGTGAAGGCCCACAGGGGACGAGGAGACAAAATCAGCTCAGCCACATCAGCCCCGCCGGCCATGCAGGTGAAGGCAACAGTGGGACCCAGCTTCACTACGCCACAGAGGGTCTGGGTACCTAACCCAAAGCGTAGCACGTCAGCCATAGCTAGTGCATTTTTGTGTGAGGCCACCATGAAGAACAGAAATGCCTACCCTGGAATAGCTGCAATAAACTCCGAAAATGCTGTAATACAAAAGATTTTCCTGTTGGTAACAAACATGGAACGATTTATACGCATAATGTAAAAAGCATGAAAACAACTGAGCATGACCACCATTTTAGAGAAATGCCTGGGTCTGCGAATGACTGCAAGCACAAAAGGAGTAAATTCAGAGGGAAAATTAAATGCTGTTTTGGCTCTCCTACAACCTTGCTGGCCACATGGTCTAGGAAGATTCCTTATCACAACTGCAATTTGGTTACCACTACAACAGTTTCAGGCTTCCAAGCAGCGGCTTGCTGGAGCTGCTGAGGTTAAAGACAAACCTATTTTTTTTTAAGCTATATGAATGATCATTAAACAGGATTGCTAAAGAAGCAAACTGTCAAAGTTGTTTCATTTATTTCTCAATATCACAGCTGTACAATTTTCATACATACAGCAGGAAATGCGCATTGGTTACACAATGGCATTTGGCTGCATTTCCAAGTATAATACAGTAAGTGCAACTCCACTTTAAAATGTACATTTATACAACTTAAACAAATTAAGGATTGCTACACTACTATTTGTGACAGTATAAAGCTTCATTTATGTGAAGTCTCATTACTAAACCACTTCCTGGTTAAATATAAAACATATTCAATCATTTTAAAATGGCCCTTGTGGTATTTGGCCAGCATATAAAATATTTGTTGTGTAAAATTTAACCATTAACTTCTATTTTTTTAAAAAAAATAATCCTCTAAGCCTATTTAAACTCTTGCTATTGAACTGTTACACTGACACTTTGTAGCAGGAACCAAATTTTGCCCTCCTTTGATTTGCTCTCGCACTGCTTATCGCTGAAAAGGATGTTGCATTTCTAATGTATTGCAGCTCAGATACAACCAGATTGCTAAACTGTTTAACAGTTTTGGCCAAAAGGTAAATAATATTTTTCATTAAAGAAACAAAATTACATTGCAGAGGTATTTGTCATCAAAATTTTAATGGGTAGAGTGCTACCAGCACTGAAAGAAAAGAGAAACAAAAAGAGCATTAATTTATCTTTTAAGACCCATCCACATATTCAGTTTAAACTCTTATAACTTTACTTTTGGAATACATTGGTCCACAGACCACATTCTTGTTACAGTTTACCAAATAAAAACCAAAATTGCTTATTGCCGTCCCTGCAACAGGAATGGTTTAGTTTTAAACCTCCTTTAAAAATATACATTTTACAATCCTTTCACCTCAACAAAGGTGACACTGACAATAAATACACTGGTTTGGTGGTTCTGTTTTTATTCACTTTGAAAAGTCTACAAACTACCTGTTGTAGGCCCTTTCTTTTTTAGACTTCTCCAATGCCTTGTCCATAGTTTTCTCGTTTTCTCCTCTACATTTGGGGCAGTACCATTTGCCCTTTGGTTTGTGATTGAGTCCCACACAGGAAAAGTGAAACCACTCAATGGGGCACTCATCATTATCGCATCCTATCATTTCTCCATAGGAGACCTGGTTGCACAAGCAATATGTTGGCTCGTTAGGGTCAATAGGAAGGTCAGGAGGAGAAGCTTCCCTCTCTGCTTTCGCCTTAGATCGTTTCTTCTTCTTGGAAGTCTTTGCTTTCTTCTCCTTAGGAGTTCCTGAAGTGATGTCATCATGATCATGGTTATTTGAGGCATTTTCTCGATTCTCGTTGTTCCTTTGCCTCCTTGATCTCTTGTTGTTGGGCTTTTCAGCCTGCGCGATTGTCTCGTTCTTTGACTTATCTTGGCTGGTTTTCCCACTGTTACCAGTGGTGTCATTAGTCTCTTGACAGGTCTCAAACAGTTCCACGTGGCTGTCCACTTGCCTCGTTCTGTTCTCAACAAGCTCCACCATCTGACTGACGATTTGGATCTTCTCATCCCCCAGTTCCTGACTCCGAATCAAGGCTCTCTGGATGCAGTGCAACATTCTCCTCTTCTGCACAGCATCCGTCTCTCGTTTAAATTTTTCATAGTAATCATCCAGGTCCTTCAGAATCTCTGCAAGGAAGAAATAAATACTGTAAGTATTTTCAACAGAGATAACAGCAAAACAAAGCCTTCCCGTATTTTTCCTTCCATGCAGCAACACCTTTTTGTAACGCACAAAGATTCCCTGAAGCTGATATCTGACAAGTGGCTGATGACTCCAGTGGGTTACGTTAGTCTGGTCGGTCCTGCAGGAATAGGACGCAAATGCTGATTTAGGGGAAAAAAAATAGCAACTAAATACAATTTAATACACACTGACAATACTTCCCTTCAAACTTAACAGTAATTAAAATTACCTAATTAAAACATGCACCCCCCCCCCCAAAAAAAAAAAAAAAAAAAAAAAAAGTTCCAACATTAACTGTAATGTTAGAGGGTAAATTAATTGATTGGGTTTTTTTTTCTGGACATTTTCTGTACAACAACATTAACATTTTTAGTGAAAGAGAGTGGGAGAGAAAGAAAGTGAACATAAACCAGTGTAGAATCAGATGCTGTGTTACTTAACAATGACTATCACACTTGACAGCTGATACAGAAAAACCTCTAAATATGTGGGGCTGAAGGCTAAGCTATGACAAGTTTCATATAAACTGCTGAGTTGCTGAAAAAAGTGAGGCCACTTAAATCCCCAGGACTACAGAATTAGGATCAGAATATCCAAGATGTCTTACGCGATTTCCTCCCTACACTTTCTGTAAAATACCTGTTGCTTACTTTTACAATGCAGATATACAATCTTCATTATATATTTACTGCAGAGAAGGAAATAAAAAGTTAGAAGCACCATTAAAGACAATATGCAACAACTGGAGCAGCTTGAGCTTCCAGCTTAAA
The DNA here is from genome assembly GCA_025448015.1 of Bolborhynchus lineola. Taxonomy (NCBI): domain Eukaryota; kingdom Metazoa; phylum Chordata; class Aves; order Psittaciformes; family Psittacidae; genus Bolborhynchus; species Bolborhynchus lineola. Next base: position 16,168 of record JAOEHX010037285.1, read on the forward strand.
ATGCTAACATTGAAAATACATTAGATCTTGAATTGCACATCAAGGATTGTTCTGATGTTGTTTATATGAAAGTATTCAAAAGTGTTTCAAGTTTCAAGGACGGTTCTAGAAACCTATTTTTAAGCAGATGTTTTTGAGTTTCACTACAACACTTAACTCAAACATACAGGACACTCAGCATCTCCACATTAAGTCCTTAAAACTACGTAAGTTGTTTTTCCTGCATCTCTTCTCTTTGATTTTTTTCCGTTTCTCACAGGTTAGAGCATTCTGCTTTAGAGAAGCAAAATACATCAATACATAAAATCTAACCTCAATTCACTTTGCAGAAGCCAAGATCTATTACACATGCAAATGGCATTACCACAACGTTTTTAACATTTTTTTCCTAAGAGAATGTGATACATACGCAACTAACGGTTTTCCTGTGATTTAAGTTTTGTTTTGCCCGAGCAGATTTTCTGAACACAGGTGTTCCTAATTTCTAGTGAAGACATAGAAAGTTTATGCCAAGTTTTACTTTACCTTTTAGAGCTGCAGCCTATGCTCCTCACATCAGCTAAACACAACCTGTCAGCTGGTACTGCAAAATTACCTATCTGACCAACTTCAGTATTTCAATACATTACTAACTACCTTAATAATTTTTTTTTTCTAACTACAAGAAAATCCCAAATAAAACAAAAAAATGCCACCAAAAAAAAAAAAAAAAAAAAAA
>JAOEHX010037286.1:0-12682 GCA_025448015.1 Bolborhynchus lineola
GTCCATGGTAGAACTTCTTCTGGGACCTGCACTATTTCACAAAAAAAATTTAAATGGAAAATGAAGTGAGCAATGAAGTGTAGATGTCAGCTATTGTTATCAACCACAGGTGTAAAGACTGCCGCTGCCTGTGTGAGCTGCAGAAGGAAGCTGCAGAATTCAGTGATGACAATAAAATGTCAAATGAAATTACATGTAGACAAATGTGGATGAACTGATGTGCAAACACAACCTTAAACTAAAATGAACTGGTCTGCACTGCCCAGTACCACCAAGGAGTGATGATCTTGGGGCTATGGCAGACTAATCCATGGAAACTCAGCTCAGTAGGAGTCCCAACAGCAAATGACACGGTAGACATAATCAACAGAAATATTGCTAATAAAGCAGAGAACACGGCACTGTAAGAATAATCTAAAGTTTTGCTACAATTTAAGTACTGCATGCAGTTCAATTCCCTTCTATTCAAAGAAGACATAACAGAGCTGGAAAAGTTTCCAAATTAAGAAGAATGGACAAATATATGGTACACCCTCTGTATGGGGAATAGCTAAGTTAAGACCAGTCTAGACACGATATAATTTAGAGGAAAATACTAGAAATCTAAAAAAAACATCTATGGCATAAGAGTGGGCAGGAATCAATGTGCACCATCTCTTTCAGCAGCCCTCAAAAGAAGTTAGTAAGTAAGAAGCAGAAGACAGGTGGTTCTTCATGCAGTTAAGTGGCAAGCTTTTAAAATCCTTGGCGAAGAATATTTGTATGCTGGAAGTTTACTTTTAGTTAAAAGGTTGGACAAGTGTCTGGACAAAAAAAGGCATCAAGAATTTCTAAGTATTCAGCCATCACAACTTCTTGGCAGCCTGATTTGCAGGACTACCCTGGTTGTAGGTCATCCACCCAAAGTATGGGAAGGATGGAAACAAATTGCTGGAAGGAGAAATAAGAGTGTGGAGAGCACAACACGTATTTCCCTTAACTCCATCAGTCATGCCCCAACTATGTGAATGTTTTTTTACTTCTAAAAGGTAACAGTAAATTTGTTCCATCTTTATCAAATTCCTTTCATCAGCTTAACTTTTCTCAAGCGCAAGTGAGCACCGTGTTACATAACCAAGGCGTTAGTTGCTATATGAGTGTTATGCTTGCTCTATATTCATAGACTGGGGATGAGAGTGCGTCCCAGAAAACTTGGCAGAAGAGATAGGAAAGATTATAAGACAAGTTGGCAAAAAACATATTTCTGAGTTGTTAGGGATTTTCTTTATTTTGATTCTTTATTAAAAAAAAATTTAAAATCTGTTAACATTTTGCAACTTGTCATTTTAGAGCACATGAATAAAAAATTATATTTCTTGGTTAATTTATCTTAGTGCAACATTGAATATGGTTTACAGCTACTGCTTTTCAACTACTTATGAAAACAGGAGAAGAAACAAAGAATTTACTTAACCACACATATGTATGGCCAAATTAAATGTGTAACTACAAAATGAAGACGCACAAAAATATTGTCACGGGCAAATACAGTATTCTCAAGAACAAGTTTGTTTTCAGCCATATTAATATATAATATTTGAGGATCATATTGTTTTTAAAAATACAAGAATTACAGTTATGAAAAAGTGATTCAGCTTTTAACAATGTGAAGTAAACTGTCTGCAATAAGATATAGACAGTAACAAAATAGGGAAAGATGGCAGGTAGTAATTACTTTGTTGTTACCTTCTTACAACAATAAGAAAGTGCAACACCATGACTTGTTCAGCTGAGGACTGAATTTGCAAACATTTGGAATGCATATGGCCACATATTACAGAAGGACGCAGATTAAAATGGGAAATTACTTTTTAAGTATAGAATCATAGAATCATCTTAAAATTTGGTTCACTTTTTTTGCATAAACATAGATCATGCTAAGAGCTTGGCAGTCCTAATTTGTTAATTTAATTATTGCACTTCTGCAGTGCTTCTCGATAGTAAGAGATACTCAAATATTTCACCAAGCTAGAATGATTCTATTGATCTCAGAGGAGCTATTGTATTGTATAATTAATACCAGTGTAATCAAAGTAAGAGTTTCTTTTGTATGTCATTAGAGCCTATTCCTACTCTACATACTATAAAGGGACATGAGTGCTTACAAAACTGTAGAAACCAGATCTGTAGAACAGCTTTGTCAGGTTTTACTCATCTATTTGCTTGGTACTTCAGTTAAGCACCCATAATAATGTTTTTTTTATAGTTAAGTACACCCTTTCCTGTGATAAATAAGGAACCCCACAGCGATTCAAAATGTATGAAATTACAAAATAATTACTTTAAAAATTGTTTTTTTCAACAGTAAATTATACTGAGTGGTGAAATGCCATAGGTATATTGTATCTGAAAAATACATTGCCTCAGGCAATTTTAAGCTGATTTCGTTCTTTTTTTCTTCTGTGCCTTCAAAAATATTTCGTACTAATTTCTTTATTTCAGTTACATGTTCCCCATTTTGTTTCATAGCTGATTTTTTAGCAAAAGCAAGCAGCCCTCAGCACTAGCTCTTTAGAGTGCCACCATTTTCTAAGCATTCATTCTCAAGGTTAGCATTTATTAGTCCTAATGTTCCATATCTCTCCTGCTTTTCCCTTGTACATACCTTTTTCAGTCTGTCTGCAAAGCTTTTTTGTTCGTACTTTCAGATCCATACTGTAAATTTTCTCATGCACATAAATAATTTACTAAATTGTCATCCATAGGTATAAATTTTAATTCCATTTGCATGTCTGAGTTTCTTCCACTCTAAAAGCTAGATTGGCAGTTACTTGAGGTCTTTTCCTGCTTGTAAAACACCTCGTATATCAGTAATTCTCATAAAAGGTAATTATTTCAGGAGTTTATGTGGTGAAGTGTTGAAAGATTTTCTACTTCCACCATGATTTGTAGAAAGGCAACCAAGGGACCACTTTCAGTGGTTTTTTGATTTTTTGATTTTCAGTGTTCATTTAGAAAGGAAGCATTACTTACAAGCAGTGGTCAGGAAATACATACAGACATGTGCTTCTAATTTGTTGAGGTTTCCAAAACCAAGCTCTTCAGAATTGTATTCCAAGTTTTGTTTCTGTCCTTTTTTTTCCCCTATCTGGAAGGAATATAGGGGGTCTTATAGACAGGGGTAGTAATTTTTGTCACTTAGTAAAAAAACAGCAGGCTTTTGGGCACACAAGTCTATATCTTAAATGCAAGCAGTCCAGCTGTATGATTTTGTTTAGTAAAAGGTTGTACTTATCCCTCCAAAACCTGGCTTACTTACATCTTTAAACGCTCACAGCTATAACAGCACCATGACTTTTGACTTTACCTGCATTTAAGTTGACCTAGAGAGTAAAAAAACCACAAAAACACATGAATGTGTATTATTATATTTATGAGATATTTTATTATATTTAGATATATTATATTTATGAGATTAATATTATATTTATTTTCAGCTGTGAAAATATAAAACTTTACCTAAAAGTACTAAATAATAAAGAATATATTAACAATGAATAATATTACTCGCATAATGTCCCTGGTAGGACTATAGTTTTTGTCCTGGAGAGAGTTAAATTTACATTTCTATAGTTTATGAAGCACTGTTAAAAATATTCACCCTTTCCTTAATTCTAGAACTTTAGGATGATTTTGAAGCTTCAGGTCTTCTCTGGAACTTTTTTGCCAGTTTTATACTTGCATACATTATCTTAGCATTGTAGGAACAGTCTAAGTATGAGAATTTTTTGCTATAAGTAGGCTTGAGTGGTAAGAAAGGCTGTGATGAGAAATGCTTGTCTTAACAGCTATTCCAAGAAAAATCAAGCTGTTCTGTAATAATGAAGCTGTCAATAGTATTACTTGTATTTACTGCTATGGTAGGTAGAAAAAATTATCAGAAAAAAACTTTTAATCTGTTCTAAAGTGAACTGGAAAGGAGTTGAGGAAGTTTACACAAAGGGTGTCTGTTACTTTCCTTTAGTATTTTTACAGCTTTTCTTTAGAAAAGCCTAGACAGAACCAAAGATGTTAACAGAGAATCAAGGTTTCTCAAATGGATAGCCTCTGACAGAGGGAAAGTAGGCAGTAAGAATGCATGTTCAAGTTTTGTATTAGTAGTGCAATGTAATTCAGCTCTTTGGTAAGACTTGTGTTACTTAATGTGCTATTATTAGCCAAAAAATGGAGGATGAATGGAGAGGTAGAAAATGTTGCAGATGATAAAACACCATTTCAGCAACTTAAATTGGGAAATACTCTAGCAAAGCTGACAGTGAGTTGAATGGCATGATTTCAAGAGAAATTCATCTGGATAACTGGAAGGGAAGTCATCCTAAATACTTATTAGAAATGTCTCTAAGCCCTAAAATTACGACGACTCAAACAAAATACGGTTGAAATCAGACTAGTATCAGAAACGGGTGCTAGTACATAAAACTAGCTAGCTATGTAATTGTATTACATTGTGTAGCCAAATTAATCTTGCTGCAGTTCTTTCTTGTATGCTTCTGTGAGCTGATATCCAGTTTAAAAGAAACTAAGAATCCTGTGATGCTCACTGATGGTGAGCAATAAGGAATACTAGAAGAAATCAAGATTGGGACTACTGGCACTGACAATAAATTGAAATAAACATCTCATAAGAAAAAAAAAGGGCTTTAGAAAGAGTGGTATGAAATTACAGATGGCTTATAAATTATTTGAGATTTTGAGTGAGTTTACTTCATGTGGAGGTCACTGTAACTGGATGCTATAACTTTGTAAAGATCATGAAATCTGTGATATTACATGGTTTGGGATTAGGGGATACCTCCTTCAGCATAGTAGCTTGTTAGTTAACGCAGTTGCCTAGGAGCCAAACTGTGCTTTATTTTAGCTGAAGTGGCTTTTTGTACTTCATCTCAGTGCTCCTACCGCCATTCTGGGGAGAAGAATCCTTCATCTAACCTGAGAAATGTGCCAGTGAGCACTCAGTGCAAGATTCCTGCCTGCAGAAGGAAGCACAAACAGTCTGACGTTTTGTTTTCATAGGTTAACCAGAAGAATCAAAACTCCTTGTTCTCTGAATGTTTCTGGATTTCAGTCAGTTATGTGGATTAAGCCCACACATAGATTAATGGGGGTGCAGTAGCATCTACTTCTAGGTGCTGGATTTTGGCTTCTTGTCTACAATAATAGTCTCTTACCCTTCTGTCCCTCAGATGTTTGTCCAAGTAAAATTAATGCACTATCAGGAGTGGTTTCACCTGTCCTTGAAAAACTTCCAGTGACAAAGACCCTGTAAGCTCCAGAAGTGATGTGGTCTGTTTTTCATTTTTTGGTGATTGTAATATGAAATGGTATCAGTAAAAGTAGATGTATTTCAATAATTTCTCAGCGGAACAGTGAAAACATTGAAATGCTCTCATTTGGTCACACCATCACAGCATTGGACAACATAAACTAATTTTCCTCTCAAAATTTCTGAAACACCACCAAATGAAGTGCCTCTGATATGAACAGTGGATGTTCTTAATCTGAGATTTGATTACTCTTTTCTCTGTAAAGGGAAAGAACATGCCATTAATCAAACCTGCAAGCAAGAAAGTGCAATCTTTTCGAAAGTAACAAAATCCTTTACAGATGGTGTGTGTACTTAGTATTACAGCTCTGGATTAATCTTTACATGCTATATCCTGTACAGACTCATCCTGAAAATGTAGGTCTAAAAAACAGTCTAGGAATGAATGCTAAGGGAAATGGTTAGAGGCGTAGGTAACTCACTCAGGACAGAATGAAACTACTGGAGCAGTGCATTTTTCAATAAGCAGGAACCTCTGAAGTGGTGGAAAGACATAAGATATTTTGGAAAGATGTAATCTTCAGATTGGTGTGGGGAAGGAAGCAGTTATCTGATCCAGAACCTGACATTTCAGCAAAATTGGGGGTATCTAAGATTAAAATAAACAGAACAGTTTATTTTAATTAAATGGTTAAGAAAAAGACTCAGAATAGCAATGCTTTCATTAAGACACATGGGAACAATGCATTCTTTTAAAAGGATTTTTTTAATACCACAGTTATCTAAAAAAGTGCACTAATCAGTTAAGCAAATCAACCTGTTTGAAATAATAGGTCAATACAGTAATGTCTCTTTGTTTTGTTTATTTTACAGACCACAGTTAAATATTGAGGAGAACAAAATAACCACTGAAATGAAACTAGTTGACTTTTCTCACAAGAAAAAAAGTAGAAATTATTGTGAATGGAAAGATTATGGAAAAATGCGAAGTACATGCAAATACAGGCCTATATTTTAATTACTGTCTTTTACTGTGTTGAAAGAACATTGACTTATTTAGTAATAGTAAGCTAGTGTTAAGCTTTATGTAAGCAACAGCACAGAGGGATGAGACATCAACTTTGCCAGTGGCTTTTGCTGGTAATTGGTGACATAAGAGTAGTTTTTATACTTGGCAAACACAGGTTCTGTTCCGAAAAGAATATGTAGAGTTGCAAGGACAATTTTCTGTGTGTTTGTCTCACCCTGATTTTCTTTTGTCTCCCCTCCTTTGCCCTAGGTTATTATCTCATCTTCTTGTTTTCAGCTCCCAGCAAGCTAGTGTTATTTTCTGACTTCCCTAGATACCTCTGGTAGAGCTATTGAAAGTACAGGTGAGACATTCTGCTCCATTTTGGTTCTTGGGTTGAACCTCTGCATCATATAATACCAGGCATGGGGAGCAACTGCAGGAAGAAGATGGCATACTCGATAGCTCTGAAGCAAATCATGACACTAATTGCTTAGCATGACACACATAGTCTTTAGTGTAGGAATCACAGAAAATATTGAATCAAGGACTAGAAGTTCAGTTTCTAGCAGGATTAATTAGGAGAATGAGTCAAGCTGGTAAACATGCCCAGTTTTCCTTTGGGGGCCGATGAACTGTGCTGGCTCTATGAGGGATTGAATATGCTCAGTATAAACAAGCTTGTCATAGAATAAAGTAAGTGACCTCAACAGAGTACGAGCAAAAAGTGTCCTTCAAAGATGTCTCACTGCAGAATTTAAATAGATTTTGTGGGCTCAGAATACTCTATAACTTTGTAGAAATTTAATCTTTGGCCAGATTTGAAGATCCTAGTTCTAAAGAAATGGTCATTAAAATCTCTCAATGGAGAAAGAACTTCATAGTATTGGCAGTATAATATATTCTGTCTCTACCTGATTTTCAATAATAGTTGAACAATTTTAATTGGCAACTTAAATAATAATAAAAAAAGAATCAGCTTTTAATAGATGCCCAGCATGGAAAATTCTGAAAAGTCTGAATAGTGGAGACTATAAAAGCTGGATCTTACAATTAAGCAATAGGAGTCACTGTACATGCTGTCTGTAATGATCCTTAGGAGAAAGTAATTTAGGTATCAAAGTGGGGAAGAAATATTTCAGATGACCTGCTTTTTGTTGAGGCTAATCAAATTAAAACAATTTACAAGCTAATTACAGTCCCTTTGCAGCAGCAAATGGTATGGTATTAGAGCTTCAGATAACTTCTCTCAGTGCTTTGGAGCAGTGTATTTAAAAGAGTGTGGCAAATCTAGATTGATAACCTCAGTTAATCACTTCATTCTGCCTGCCAGCCTTGCAGAGTAAAAAATCCTGTCAACCACATGTACATGTGGACATAGTTTGGGACACAGTTCAAACAAATATTCGGATCATTGTTGTCTGTTTTATGGACTCAGGAGTGAAACACCACTGACAGGTGCTACACTGAATCAATTTCAGCTTAGCATTTCTAGAAAACTACCACAGGATATTTAAAGCATCTTCAGCTGAAAGTTTTTTTTTTTCCTTTTCCCCTTTCTTCTCTGTATTTCATTTGCTAAGAACAATAGCATTTACATTGTAAGCAATCTGGGCAAAGATAGACCTGAAGTTGTAGAGGGCTTTGCACAGTGACCCTTTTGGGGCCTGGCCTTGGTCATTATAATTATCCTTCTATTAATGCAATTTGCCATTATTAATTTGACAATATAAATTGCATTTGAGTTTGCTGGCCAAATGGAAGAAGGTAGATGATGTGGAAGTAGTTTTAATATGGCCTTGTCTGTTGACCTCTTTGAGGTCCCTGAAATAGGTATAGGCACAGTTCAGAAATGTGGCATGTGGCATTCATTTAATGAGCATGGGTTAAACAGCTCTTTTCAGGGCAGTATGGTGCCTTAAAAACATCCTGCATAGTTGTCATCCTTTTTGGCAGAGCTGTGTAGCTGTGCAATGAAATCTTAGTCATTTTATTTTTTTTTTTTACAAGTATAATTTTAAAACCTGTTGATTGTAGTGTAGGCTAGTACTGTTAATTGAGAAATAGGTGAATGTAAAATCAATGTTTGTGATTGCTTATTTTTCCACCTGGCGCAGTTACTATTTGAACTGGTACGTCCAAGTGCAATATTTTGAGATGTCAGCACTTTTTATCCTTTCTGAACTGATAACCATTAGGGTGAATTTTGTCTTGACACTCTTTCTGTTCCTAATGGCAAAAGCATATTTTACTGTCTAAATGTGTTGAGGTGTTGGGTAAGAAGCTCTTTCCTGTTTGCTAGATTTGACTGCCTCTTTTCCAAGTTCAGGATGAAATGTGACAGTGACAGGTACTTCTTGTTCCTTCCCAAGTAACAATCAGAGTTCAAATCTTGTCTCTTTAGAAAAGACCTCAAAAAAAGCAATAACTCATACCAAGTACAATAAACTTTTTACTACACATAATTTGCTTAGTTTACTGTGGTAAATCTTTATTTGTGACTTGCTCCTGTAATATAGCTTGTCATTGTCCAAAAGTAAACTAATAATTCAGAGGCTTCTTTTTTCTGTTGTAGTATGTCTTGATTAGTAGAATTATAACTAATATAATTTTTCCAAAAGTAAATGATTTTCCTTACTATGCAAAACTAAGATTAACCAAGTAAGCAGTCCAAAGTGTCTGCTTGTCTGTCATCATCTCCAGATTTTCTTGGTGAGCTACATAGTGTACTATTAATGGAATAATCTGTTGCACGTTCATGGGTGCGTAACCTCAAATTCATCTTTAACATTAAAAGCAAGATGGGCTATTGTATTCTGCCTTAAAATTAAGTGAAGCTGTCAACTGTAGTAGGTTTTCTGCCAAATAGAGGAATCCTACTGTGTAAGTCATACATAGATCTGTACAGTACGTGGTGCCTTGGAAAGCATTTAAAATTGGCCAATTCAACAATTACTAGTTGGTTAATATTGCGTGTAGAATAATTTTATACTTTGTTGGTTCTGGCAGGACAAATATTTAAGTTACAAAAAAATTGAACATAATAGACATTATTTACCCACCAAAATGAGTGGATCAAGGAAATTAGTCAGTGTCTAAGCATCCTTCTTGCTATCTGGTAATTCACTGATAAACAGAGATTTGAAACAAAATGGCATGAGGGTAATAGGAAGAATGATGTTTGATTGATGCTTTTAATGCATAACTTTTCTATATATTTTTATTGAAAACTTTTTATCACTTAATAAGGCCGAATTCCCAAACTGAATTTTGAAAGACAGTTGTTAGAAGTACCTGCAATGCATAGGCAGAAAATATCATCACAGCAACAACAGAATTAAAAAAAAAAAAATAAACCACAAATGTTTAATATAGGCCAAAATATATGGAGAAGTTTTAGCATCTGGGTGGGTGGGAGAAAATGCTATAATGTTTTTTAGGATTATTTTCTATTCTTAAAAATTGTTCCTACCCTTTTTGTCTCCGAATGAATTTTACTATGAAACACTGATATCTGATCCTGTAACTGATATAGTAGATTTTTATTTAAGAAAATCTCCTAATTCTGTTAAAATTACCTTCATCTTCTCATTACTTTAATTTAGGATAATAATCTAAAAAGTTTCTGATGATTGTATCCATTTTAGAGCTGTATTTCCTAAATGACAGTTACTGGTTTTTGGCTTAGTGTGGCACCCAATAGAATAGTTTAACATGGCACCTTATAATTTACATCTTCTTAAGCTTTTTATTGCATGTGTTTGCTGTGTTATGTGAAACTAATCGTAAGGTTTTGGAGGAGCCATTTACTTTGTGCTTCTTAAGATGCTTTTCCATAACTTTGAGTTTCAGAAAAAATTTCTTCACTGAAAGGGTGCTCAGGCATTGGAACAGGCTTCTCAGGGAAGTGGTGGAATCACAGACCCTGGAAGCATTCAAAAAACATGTTGATGAGGCTCTTGGTGGCATGGTTTAGTGGTGAACTTGTCAGTCCTGGGTGAAGGTTGGACTTGATGATCTTAAAGGTCTTTTCCAACCTAGCTGAGTCTATGATCCTATGATTCCAAGAGGTGTTTGCTTGATTTTTTTGTTGTTGTTGTTTTTTTTGGGAGGTGAGAGGTATGGGACCCACATACAATATGCACAACTTCTACATAGTTCTTTTAAAAGAACAGGTAAATTCTCTGGGTATCTGCATTTGATTGCCATTACATATTTTCAAAAATTACAAGCTGGACATACTGTTTGAACTGTGGGTCAGATAAGTTACTATTCTAAAGAAAAAGATAACCTGCACATGTGTTACAATTCAAGCATTATTTCTAATCATGATTTTATATGTAGATTTAACCTCTTTGTATATACACATTCTATTTCAGAAAGTGGTTCTTGTCATGTTGTTGGTTTGGAGTTAGAAAATTAAGGTAGCACAGAAGCAATACCAAATATCAGAAATTTTAGTAAACACTGAGAGCTATTTTTTCATTTTAAAAAATAGAATCCCTGTCATGTCGAGTTGTATTTGCATGATCTTTAAATTATATTGTCCTGCTTTCTAATTTGCACCTGCTTCTGTTCATCCATCTGGCTAAGTGGAGGTGCTAAAACCTATGGTTCTGCCAAATATAACCAACTTTTAACACACGCTTATGCCCATACATAGGTCTTTGCTGAGTCATATTTTTCTACCATATGTCTCGCTCTTCAATTAAAAATTGCTGCTTTTTTTGATTTTAACAGATAATAGACTAATAACTTTGATAACTGTTGCATGAAGAATTAGCCATCTGTTACTGAGCTTTTTGTTTCCTGCTTATCTTTCAACATCTGTATATTCAACAAATTATCTATTTCTCCAGATTTTCATCTGTAATGATAATTTTTATAATTTCAGAATACATATAATTAGAACTGAGCCAAGACTTTTCCGACAGATAAAATTCAGTTTCATGATGATTACAGAGTGTATTCTGGATAGACAGGAGAGCTAGGAAGGATAATTTAAGGGTGCTCAGGTGTCAAGAAAAGTTGTGGCATCTAATGGGCTGGGAGGACAGGCGATGTCTTTTCTCTTGCTTCCTCTCTTCCCTTCTGTTCAAATCCCTTTGTCTTCCTTCATCATTTTTTGCATTGGGAATTCACAAAACTCCTTATGTTTATTTCTACTCTATCCATTAAGTATAGCATGTTAATATTCCTTCCAAAGATTTACCTTGGTCTGCTGGTCTCCTGCAGTGTGTGACAAGAAGGAGATGGAAACCAAGGCCTAGAGTGGCTCTGCCTCTGTATGAAAACTTGGTCAGAAAAGTGACTGAGCTAATGGAGTAGTATGGCTATCTTGTCCACTTTGTTAAGTGGGTATTTTCAAAAGAAGAAAGACTCCCTGTGATGGTAGTACAAGCTTAAAGGTGTCTGATTTTAGATGCATACAGAACTGCAACATTTCTAGCTATCAAGTGCTTCTTTCTGCCCCTAATTACGAATATTTTTTTATTTTAAACCTGAGTGCACTTGGCATGCTTTTGAGCAGATTTGTTCATGAGATTAATGTGAACAGATGGTAAGGTGAGCATCACAGCAGCACCTAAAATATAGTCCATGGCTTGAAGGTCTGTTTTGTTCCAGTAAAGGACAATTCTGATGCTGTACAAAGTGCAATGGTATGAAGATTTCTTTAGAAAAGGAAAAATCCTGGTTTGTGCAGCTGTTTGAATTCAGATGGCTGCTGCAGAAACTAGTTTAATTTACATAATGATTTTGTAGGCTAAGATATTAGAAGTTCTATAAACGACTGAAATGTCTGTTTGTTAATGCAGAGCATTTATGCAGTTGTTACAAATGTTTGACATAAGTTTTATGCAGAAGTACAGACTGAGGAAATTGAGTGTGAAAACAAAACACTTTTTTGATATATTTGTGCTGGTTTTGTTATTCTAAGGAAAACATTCAGTTGCCTCGGTCATTTTGTGTAATTGATGATGGCAATACAAAAACTCTTCCTATTACCATATGAATGCCTTTGAAGTTGAGATTAGCATGCACTGAACTCATTTTTTTGTGGCCTTCAGTGAAGATAATTCTTGCTTAAAAGTACTCTAGAATTTGAGGTCTGAAAGTACCAAATGTGACTGCCATTTAAAAATGGGTTTTGGAGGCAACCAGGATAAGTACAGATATGCCTAATTAAGTGAAAACTGAGTATGCAATAGAATCATAGAATTATAGAATAGTTAGGGTTGGAAAGGACCTTAAGATCATCAAGTTCCAACCCCCCTGCCATAGACAGGGACACCGCCCACTAAACCATGCCACCCAAGGCTATGTCCAACCTGGCCTTGAACACTGCCAGGGATGGAGCATTCACAACTTCC
>JAOEHX010037288.1:0-14442 GCA_025448015.1 Bolborhynchus lineola
TATTTTACCTTGACTATAGCTAGGACTGAGGACTAATTGTAGGGAGTTCATGCTATTTTATTCTTCTAATAAGATTTTCTAGATATAAAATTAGTTTAAAATACTTATTTTGTGTATATTGCTAGATCTAAAGGGGAGTAACCTAAATAACAACAGAAAAATACTTTTACAGTTAAGGTACTAGTCATCCTTTTCATAAGATTTTTTTCAGGGTAATATTATACATGGGAATAAGCAGTCAAACTTTACTTAGTTTGAACAAGAGCAAGATCAAGCAAGTACACACAATCAATCATACAGTGCTACATACATTTCCTATAGCTCCAGCTCAGTCTTTCTTTGCCTCTCAAAAGGGTTCAATTTACATTTCAGATAGTAGGCTTTCCTTGTTTCTCACAGCTCTTTACAGAGGCAGCAAATTTTCCATCTGGATTAATAAAAGTGACAAAGAATCAAATTCCATTTTATCACTTTCTAATACCGTGAGTCAATGATCATTCCTACCATTTGAAATTTTTGCAGGTATCTTTATTGCTAAGGTATGTTCTACTATAAAATATTTTAGTTTGGAAGGATGCAGTTAGTTTTGCATACCAAATATTGGAGTCTTCTGTAATTCCTGCAGGCCTTTTGCTACAGTTTTAATCCAAAAGGCAAGCAAACAGACAGGAGAAAATGGATAAGGCTGTGTGCTCAAAATGAAGCTGGCACCTTCCTTTAGATACACACAGAGAGTTCAAAGCCTCACACCAGGCTTAGGACTTGGACAGACTAATTCCCCAAACTTACATCCTTCCAAACATTTGTTCAGCTTTGTTGACTTACATGACCTTGGATGGATTCTTAATTAGGCATTAATTAGATCTAATCTGAGCAGCATAAAATGACACTGTATTAAAATCATATAAAACAGCCTCCCTGTGATAAGGCTCCAAATTCTGTCAATACAAATTAAGGGGAACAGATGTTAGGATGTTAGGAGCAGAAAAATCAGGGGGTTAGAGGGGTAGGTAAAGCATCCATTGAAAATACGCTACAGGTTTGTTGTATTTTAAAAATAATCTTATCACCTCATGTATGACTTTAACGTTGCCATTCTAAAAGATCTTTCAAAAACTCTTTTTTGGGTTTGGTTTTGGAATTTTTTTTTCTTTTTTTTAAGTCAGCTACTCACTTTCTCATGACCCTAATGTATATTACAGTTTAAGTATCATGCTGCTTTCTGCAACTGGGACACAGGAGGATGAGACAACAGTCATGAGAGACACTCTGGTAACATTGAATTTGAGAACTCTCAACCTCCTTTTCACTGTGCTGGAAAACACATATAGACAGTGTCTGAGTGATTCGTTAGGAACTGTAGTGATAAGACAAGCGGCAACTGGTTAAAACTTGAACAACGGAAGTTTAGATTGGATATGAGGAAGAAGTTCTTTCCTGTAAGGATGGTGAGACACTGCAGTGGGTTGCCCAGGGAAGTTGTGAATGCTCCATCCCTGGTGGTGTTCAAGGCCAGGTCGGACAGAGCCTTGGGTGACATGTCTTAGTGTGAGGTGTCTGTCTGTGCCCATGGCAGGAGGTTTGGAACTAGATGATCTTAAGGTCCTTTCCAACACTAACTATTCTATGATTCTACGATTCTATGATGCTATTACTTTTCTCTCTGGTTTTACGCAGGTGCAGCAACTATTAGATAATACAAAAGTAATGTAGGGAAATTATATTGTGCCACCTTGGAGAAGTGTTCATTTTATGTAGTCAGAATGAACTCTTCTGCCACTGTATTTTATGAATCCAGATGAATGACATAAATACGCGTAAAAGAGACAATGCACACTATGCAACATTGTATAGTATACTTAATGTATTGAAATGCAATAACATATAATGTATTATATATAATATCAAATATGGAATGTAATCTTAATAAATAATATATAATGTAATTTCATATCAGAACTCCTTTTTTTCAGATATGTCTGGCTTTTTTTAATGAAGGAGAAAAGACATTTTCTTCAGCATTTCAAAGTAGCACTCAGTCTTATTGCCATCCCTGAGCTAAATGTCTTGTGCAGTTCACAGAAAAAGAGAATTTTTTTTTTTTGACCTCATTCTTTCACAAGCTTCATTCTCACTTATTCGCCCCCCACACAAACAGAATATATTCTGCACACTGAAGGCAAAGGAGAAGTGATTACAGTGCTGCAGACAACCAAAACTACGTAAAATATTTAGACAGACGCCAGAGAATAACTGGACTCTGGATTGCACGTATACAGATAGATGTATATCTGTATACACCTTTGCTATGTTCTGTAAGGCTTAGGAAATGCTGTGTTATTTGATTAGATATCTTTCTAAATTCCTATTTTAAAAACAGAGTACTGATTCAATAGTAATCACTACGATATGAATGATATCAAGGTTAAAAAGCCCCTTTAGAAGTAATTTACCCTCATAAGGATTTTTGTCTTTGGCCAGCCAAATGTCTGGCTTTTGAGTTAAAGAACAGTTTCATATTTCTTAAAAACTATATAAAATATTACTTTATTAAAAAAAAGTCATTAAATCCTAACTTCTTTGCCTCAGTGGTTTCTTCTGGCAATAGAGACTGCTGATTAATTATGCATTTAGAAAAAATCCCACACTTCTTTTATCTATTTCTGTGCAAGGCTGTTCTCAAGTAAATTACACTGCAGGAATCAAGATCTGAGTCTCCTTTGCCTTCTAACTTCATATTGTGCATTGAATTTTCACTACACACAAAAGATGTAATGCAGTGGGAAAGTAAGCCCTAGTCCAACAATGACAAAAGCATAAATTACAGCCTCAGTCAGAAATGGAAGCAAAGATAAAAGACGTTTTTTGTGGGGCAAAATCCAAAGACGGCAATGCCATTTATTATTATCTCTAACAATCTAAGTGCAGTAGGGAATTTTATGGGCATGTTAGACTACCCACCCTACTGCAAGAATCCCCTTTGATACCAACCCTGTTTTCCCATACATTTCCTGTGGACTAAAAACATTACCTTTACGTTGCATGAAAGTGATATCACTGGCCTCATTTTGATCAGTGAAGTCAGTGATCTACCCTCCCAACCTTCCTTCAACATAAAAGAGCATATTGACAGAGAATAGCCTCATGCCATAAACACACTGTAACTCCCGAGTCACAGAGGCCACAGAAGGGAAATGTCTAATCTACCTTCTAGGCCTGCACATGTAGAAAAAAACAGAAATAATAATAACAATAATTAAAAAAGTCACTACTATACTATACAAGAATACTTCCAGTTAATTTTTTGGTTGGAAGCTAGCGTAAGATATATGGAAAAGAAATCTTCTTTTTAAATGGTCCAGAAATAAAGCCAGGTTAAACATTAAAGCATGCAATGCATTTTGAAAATGCATGAATACTTTGAATGTCAGAAAGGGTGAGGGGAGAGGAAAAAGAAGATTTGACGTAGCCTGAAACAACCTGTCAGCCCATTAAGGCATAGCTGTTTATATTACTTTTTCCTTCTGTTTTCCCCAAGCCCAGAAACATTTAATTAACACTCCATGTAAAAGACATTGTTTGAAGTCATAGCACTAATAAAATCAATGGCAAAGCTATCAGCAACATTCATAGACAGGGTTTCACTAATGGCTCCTCTAGAAGTTGTTCTAAATCAGATATTTCTTCAATTTCCCATTGTTGTTGTTATTATTATTGTTATTGTTAAATATTTATTAATATTCCCAGCCAAGACTTAAAATAATATCTTTTAGTTTTCATTAGACATGAAAGAAAAGAAATCTGGTGAGGCAGACTGTAAGCATATGTGGAATTGAGAGCATCTGCTTCATGGTGGTGATCCTATCAAGGGCCTATTCAGTGCAAAGTGAGTAATAAATGAAGGGCAAAGTGATAAATATGAAGACACGGAGAAACAAAGGCAATAAAAAAAGGAGAGCAGAGACAGTGCCAAGGATGAAAAGTCTCCAGTCACCAACCAATGGGCCATTGAGAAACTCCAGGCACAGCTTTGGAGAGGCACAGCCTGGACTTTGTCGCTCTTAAAAAGGGGGAAACAAGAACAAAGGAATTTGGGATACTCAAGGGGATTGAAAACATAAGAGGCAGCATGTAGGGGGAAGGGAGCGGGGAGCAGTAAAGGGAAAAGCAGCAGAGAGGGTTGTGCACAAGAGCGTCCAAATGTGTAAAGGATGTGGTTGGTCACCCACTTGTCTGACCCAGCCCTGCACCTGTCTTCTTAAATGATGTTTAGGTCTCCCTGCGCCACTTTGTTTGTTACTCCATGCTGGTGTAAGTGTGGTAGGGATGAGGTGCCAGTTGCTGGGGGTGTGAGTGGATCTGGGAACAGAAACCACAGTCAGATAGTAGTGAAGGTGCTCTGGGATGGTGGTGTCAGCACCTTGAGGCAGAGTGGGTGGGAGATTCAGTCTCAGCCGCTAGGTGAAAATGGTGTGTACCCTGAAAATCAGCTACAGTGGGACCAAGTGAGCAGAGTGAGAGGAGGGCTGAGTGCCAGGTGCGTGGTGCTGGCTGCTGGGATGGGGGGGGGGCAAGTAAACCTAGTAACAAGGTACTCCCTTAAATCTAGCACTGAGCACAGGCACCAGGCAGGCAGTGGGGCTATGCCAGTGTTTGGGAGGACCCATGATCTTAAGGTAGATGTGAGACAAGCATCTATTTGTTGATGAGCACCAGGAGAAACCTAATTGTGAGTCAGGGAGCTCTGGGGCAGGTATGGGGTCCCAGGATTGAGGCAGAGATATCAGACGGCCAGCAGGTCAGCACCAGCTTTCAGTGCATGTACGAATGTGCATGTGCTTGTGACTTTAGAGAGTTGGAGGTGTTGGGCTGTGTGTGTGTGCATCCTTGCTCTCGTGACCTTCAATCCTGACCAGATAATGAAGAGAAAGTTGACTGTCTGGGCTTGTGTTTACACGGACACTGCATCTAGGTGCACTTGCTTGTGGCAATATATGCAACTGGACTGTGTGACTGTGAGAGTATTTGTGTGTCTGTGTACATGTCTTTGGAGTACATGCTCAACTTTGGTACTGGTTAAACCTGCAGACAGGAAAGTAGCAGTCACATGGTCTCAGTCTGGGCAGACACCCACTCAGGGCAGGAGGAAATCCTGGCTCTGGAGCTGCTGGAGGCTCACCTGCTTACAGCGTTCCTTTGTACAGATAAAGGATGAAAAAGATAATGACTAAAATTACGATTTTTCTATTCTTTGAAGAATTTCAACATAAGAAAAACATGCAACGAAGTATCTGATAAGAAGTTAATAAACACTAAAGTGAACCTTGTTCTCCTATTGCTGTGATGCCTATTTACCTATCATTTAATATCTGTCTTGGATACATCATAGCTACCTTGAACCCATAGGTTTCCTCTTAAATTTCCCCTAGAATTTCCTAAGCTTTTCCACAGTACTTGCCTTTACCTGGCATGGCTTTTGTGATCTCTTCAGTACTTTAGGTATTTTTGCCTTCCTTTGCGTGTCTTATTTTATTTTTTTTGCTTACCTGCAGCATAAAATAACTTTTTTTAGAAAGTTAAAAAGTGAAGTTGGATCACCTTACTTTCAAGTTTTTATGTATTCATATTTGAATTATACTCTAATGGATAAATTTGATAGAACTCAAGAATAAATTCACATTCTGTATCTTTACTGAATGTCCTGAGTTAAAGGTTGTTTTGTAGACAGTAGGTTTATCACTCTGTTTTGTCCTTTCCACAACATGCAGGCAGAATTAAAATTCATAGAAATGTAAGTGACTCATCTGGAGGATATGCCTATAAACAAGTAGAGACAATACATGCAGTTCATGGTACAAAATTTACTTTTTACTATTTTCTCTAGGTGATGTTTTAAAAAGCTAGATGTTCAATGGTATGGCCTTTTCTCAATTGTATAGCAGAAAAAAACCAGGTATCTAACATTAAGAGCACTTCAATCAAGAAACATGGCATGTTTGACATTTAAAATCTGAGGGATGTGACAGTCACAATAAGATACATCTTACAGCTACATCAGTGTATTTATACATTTGCAAGAAGTCTGAATTGTGTCTTCATGAGCAGGTGGTGTTTTCAACATGAAACTCTCCCCAAACTATCACTCATGTGAGAAAAAAATATATACTTTCATAGATAACAGGTTTTATATCGAGCATTACTTGAAAACAGGCAAAGATCTGATAAAACACCGTGCAGCAGGTCATATCTAGGTAAACATACCTCCAGATATTACCATGGCAAACTGTGAAGACTATGTTTTATCAGTAGACAGAGTGAGGGTTTTTTATTGGGGTTTTTTGGTGGTTTGTTTTTTTTTTTTTTTGGTTACTGTTATTTTTATGTTAGCAATGTGGAGAATAAGGCATGGACCTCATTTCTGGTTAGGAAACAAAATCATTTATTTCCTGATGGTCCAGGGTTGATACAGGCTATATGAAATACCTGCGTGTGTGAGCGGCAAATACAATTGGCTAGCCATCACCGTCCACGTGGGTACTTTTGTTTCTTCATTGGTTGATATCTTGCTCACTGGTTGCCTTGATTGGATGCCTGCTTCTCGCTGTCATCCCTTCACTGGATACTGGATCCTTGCTTCTTTCTTCCTTCTTATCTTGCCAAACTTTCCCTGCAGCACTCCTCTATGGTCTCAAAATGATCCCAGCAACATTCCTCTGCTATCTCAAAGCTCTCCCAGCAGCTAGTCTAGCTCAGAAATCCTTCACATCAAGGTTCTTTACACCCACATCACAATACACGTTTTATTTAAGGAAATAAGAAAAAAGATATCACTGAGTTATGTTTCAGGAGGTTTTTTGATCTCTCTGCCCAGGTATACATACTTCCTGTTCTCATAGAACTTAACCAACTAAAAATTAGCATTTTCTTATAATCAAAGAGAAATTAGTAAAGATGTAAAGCCAACCAGTATGAGATGTCTAATTCCAGTAATGAATGGAACCTGGACATAAATTAAAAATCTAAATACAAATTTTTCTCCCAAAGTCATGCTTAACCTTTTGACTAAATCCAGAAGTACTTACATAAGATGTGCTCTGTAGCAGCAATGAGTAGTATACCTCAGCATGTTGAAATTGTATTATCCTAATGCTAGCTTGATATAGAAACTATTCTTCAGAATAAACAGAAGTGATTCTAAGAACTTCCCAAATATATAGTAACTGAAATATTATATGTTCTTACTTTCTCTTGTGTGTTCTCAATGTAAAACTGAGTGAACTAGAGAATTTCAGGTGCTGAAGTAGAAAAGACTTAGAATTTATTTAAATTAAAAATCTGTTAGAAACTATCCAAAACCATAGAAAAGAAGTGGGAAAAGAGACTGAAAATCTAGCTAAATTAATAGTTATATCAAAGAGGATATCACTTAAGAAGAGAAACTATGAATAATTGGAAAATAAATACTTTAGAAATATATAGGGAAAATATAAGATGTTTAAAGCCTAGCAAAATGCTTTAAAATGGAAAAGACAAGACTGAAAGTGTGAATGGCAGATAATAATTGAAGTTATAAGGCAGTTAATATACCACAACAGCATCAAAAGAGAGAGTATAGTTCCATTTTGGAAGAACTAATCAGATAATATCTCTGATAAAAGAAGTGCCACAGGACATAGCAGGTCAGTGACAATTAGTTGTATTAAGCCTGTTGAGCTGAAGATGATACTGCGACATGAATATATGATTGAAGAATATTTAAAAATTAGATATCTGAGAATTCATGTGGGTTTTGAAAAAAGATATAAGCAGAGAAGTATGGGTGTATGTGGGAAGTAGTCACTTTAGTGAAAGTCTCTCAGTCCTGGTGAAATACTATGAGATACTTTGAAACACATTTTGAAAGAAAGAATGACATGGGCTAAGGTAAATGGAGAAAAAACCCTAACAATTCTATGTGGGTTTCGAAAAGGAAGTTCATTCTAGTCTTTAGAAGTTATTTTCTAGACAAGAATAAAGTAACATTAGTCCGAGATTTTATGTGGCTTTTCATGGGAAATTATAAGTGAAGGCTGTGAATATGGGGATTTGCACAGCAATGTAGACTGTATAAAAAGCTATTTATGTTGAGGAACAAGAACAACTATGATTTGTATTGGAACAATATCAGACTAGAAGAAAATATCTACTGGAAGTTTTCAATCATCTATTTTGGGACACAACTTGTTTAATAGTCCTGTTACTGAGTTAAGATTTACAGTGAGAAGTTAAATTTTCTTGTTAACATAAATTCAGGAGATATTGAAACAGAAGATGACTGGAATGTAATGCAGAACGGCCACAACGAACTTGAAAACCTAACATCAGTAAAAAAAATGTTGTCATGCCTAAGGCATCTATTGATTGATTGATACTCTAAAGAGTAATATTTAATGTGCTTGATGGATACCTATCATGTTCACATTTACATCATTTACTTAAATGTCTAAAATGTCTTTGGGTTATAGTCAACTAGAGCTGGGTTATATACTAGTGCTGATGTGAGTGCTGCCCTTTGCAGCAATATTCTTGGCATTCAAAGTTGAGGGGAAAATAGAGAGCAAATGTGTGTGACTGTCTTTCTGTGAGTGTTATGTTTGATGGACAGTAACACTTATCAGCACACCTACCTGACACTCAGCGTTGCAGTGAATGAACGGGCATTCTCTTTGCCCTGCTCCAGAAACCTTGATGGAAGATGTAATTAAGAAAATACAGATGGATTTCATAGCAGATAAACGTCTCTTCTGGTGGCTTTCCTGGCACTTTTCTAGGCAACAGGTTAAGGTTTATGAACTCTATCAGCAAGATGTTTTTCTTGATGATGCCAGTCATTTGGAAGTTATTTTGCACAATTATGGCTCACCAATGATATATTCCTTAGCATATCTGCAAAGTTACCTCTAGCTTTCCAGAATTAACAGGCTATGGGTATTATTCTACTTCTCTTTTATAAAATCAGATTTGGATAAGGATTGTGAGCAGATATATTTATTTTTTGAAAATATTATATGATATGCATATTATCTGAAATAGGCGATAAAACATCATCATTCTTCTACATTTTTCATTATTATAAAGTGAAGTCTATTCATTCTATAAAGTGAAAATACAATTTTTGGAGTTGTGCCTCTACCTAATTATGTTTCTAAAAGGTACTGCAGACTAAATACACAACTGAATTACTTAAGAGGATGGGGAAGTTGGTCATGGGGGAAGTATCTACATATTAATCTAATACAAAGCTACTGTTGTTGGAGACAGAATACAGGGCTGGATGAAACTTCTGTTTGCATCATTCTTATGCTTTTATATTGTCATTAACTATGCTTTTGTCTAATTTTAAATGCATTATTTCAGAAAACTTCTGCTATAAATTGTTGCATGTCTTTGGATACAATGCCAATTTACTAGTGAGTATAGAGCAATTTGCCTCCCAAATCCACTGCCTACTAAGAAGGCTGACCAAGTAATGAATCTTAAGAATAAAGCCTGTTTAGTTTGAAACGCATGGGCTGCCAGGTTGCCCCTTCAAAGACAAGAAAATGAAATAAGTTTGAGTCACTCTTACATTTAATTTTATTTTAAATTTTTCAATGAACCTGAATCCTAAAATTTTCCCTCACCTCAAGAAAAGAATATGGAAAAATATTGATAGATATTTTTTTTCCTGTTTCACAGGAGATAGACCTTTCACATTGTGCATTTTTAAATCTTCTTGAGAGCATGTGAGCTAAAAAAAAAAAAAGCAGAAGATTCAAGCAGATATAACTGATGCTGAAACTCACAAATAGTTTTGAAATCTCAATCCAATTAAATCTCACTCAATATCAATTTTCATTACCAATACAGAGGTATGTTGCTTTTTTCAAAATGGTACCTTGAGGTTCATAAACCTTTCAATATTCCTGAGCCTATCTTAGAGTTTTCTTTTTTGCTTGGACATGTGTTTACTTTTGAAATATTAAAGAAAGAAGGCCAATCAACCCCTGCTCTCAAATATTTTAATAGTTTTATCTTTATTCTGTCCTTTGGGAATAGGAAAATAAATAACATTTAACATCTTGACAATGCTTGCAACTCTTGTAAAGCACTAGAAGGAAAGAAGCAGCATTTCATGACTACATACCATGTTGAAATATAAGCCTAGTTAAAAGTATAGACATGTGTTTCTTGGCTATTTGCTATAACATATGTGAGTGTGTATGGGTATACATAAGAAAAATAAGAGAGAAGGGAATCTGTAATATGAAAATAGTTTAATAATTAGAAACTTATTATCAGTATTTAGAAATAACTTCATATATAAATTTTTCCATTATCAACTTTATCATATCTTCTAAAAACCTGTTATTAATAATAATTGGTATGATAACATTTACTTAGTTCCTTTATTTCCAAATAAAGCCTAACCCAACCCTTTCTACTGATGCATAGTTTTTGACAAAACCAAGATGGCAATAAAACTGTGATTACATAGCTAAATTCCTTGTCTCTTGCACCCAAACAACATACTTTATAATGACTGACTGCTTCACTGGTATCTTTCTGAGGAATGCAAGTAGAACTCTGTGGTTCAGAAGAAAATCTTTGCCATAGAAAAACACATAATCTGATTAACCGAAGAAATGTATAGAAAAAAAAGAAGACATTGTAACTTCTCAAAGGAATATATATATGTATTTTACACATATGAGATGCCAGATGCTTTCAGTAACAAAAATGAGATTGAGTAGATAGTGTGAGCAAAACAACCTAAAACTACATTATTGTACATTTGTCATCAGCACCATCTATTTTAATCCTAGATGTTCATTAATGTGGCAGCAGACCAGCCAGCCTGTTATAGCTGCTGTGAAGAGGGTACAGTGTCCGATATAATTAATTACATCTCTTCCATTTTCTCTCATCCTCACAGCAAAAAGACTAATGATGTCCTGTTTTCCAGAGTTATCATCTATGGTTTTGTCAATGATCGATTGCATCTAAGTGCTATTATCAAATAGCACAAGAATGAATAACAACTTAATTGCAGAGTTATCTTATCCAAAATTTATGCATTTGTTAAAAGGTGGGGGTAGATATGCCTTTTGAGACCTGGCTCATTAATTACAAGAAGACCCTAATAAACAAAGGTGTAAAGTCTGCATTAATTATTCAGACAGGAATGAAAGTTTGAGAACACAATAAACAGAGACTGTTTCTCCATACCAATGAGCTAATGTGAGGATCGGAATCTTGTTTAATGGAAAAATTTATATTGTGGAAGTATTAGTCTTTTTAATAAAAGCAAGGTCTTCAGACTCTTGCTTCTAAGGAATGTACAAATTACCTGTTTAAAATATCAAGCTAAAATATATTGTTAAAGGTCTCACCTAAATCTAATTGTTTACATGTTATAGAGCCAGTACTAAATCTTAACTTTTCATTTTTTTTTTTCGATGGTAATCCGAATTTCCAATTCTTTAAATTTCCCACAGATTCACCTTGAATAGACTTCTCAAATGGAGTTTTGTGTTTTCATAAAGCAGACACAATAATTCTCACTTTCCTAGTAAAACAGTTCTTGGTATCAGATAGGAAGGTAGGACATGAATGAAAGATGAGTTTTTGCCTTTCATTAGCTTGTTAATATAAAAGCAGATAGAGAATTCATCTGATGACAGTTTCAAAATACTGGTTTTAGAAGTTTTTCTGTGCTTTAAAACAGTAGTCATACTAATTTTTAAGTATTACCCACAGTTTCTGTGATATTGCAGTAGAATATTGTGATGAAGCTAGGATATGAGAGGTAAGAGCTCCCTAGGAAATATTAACATTTAAATCAGAACTCTTAGCCAAATGCTACAGAATCATCGGTATTATTGGCATAATAAACAGTCAAGATTATGGAATCTTACAACCAGAATATACTCAGTTTAATGACATTATTATTCATTCAAATGCCTTCCATTTATTCATTTTAAATTGCTCTATTTTGGATTAAAATTAGACAAGATTCTGATGAACCGAATTAAATTGTATCCCAGTTTTTAAGTGTTTCTGTAGTTTAAAATGGAACTCAATTAGCTATGAGCAGGCAAAACGAAATCCTATTTTGTGGCATGATAGTTTAAGACTCAAACAGTAGGGAACAAATGGAATGACAAAAAAAAAAGAAAAACTAACCCAAAAAAAACCCCCAAAATAACACCCCAGCAGTTGCAAAATAATGTTCCTTAAAGCTCACTTAATTCTAATCTAATTGACATCAATAATTACTTAGCTCTTGATAATCCTTGAAGTGAGAATTTGGTTCAGAGGATTTTGATGTAAGTTTTCCAGTACATAACAGCTGAATGCTAGACCAGAAATACTTTGGTCAGGTTGACTGTTTACTAAATCTAGGCCTTGATGACTGTCCATTTCTTATTTGATGATGATATAAAATTCAAGATTGCCTCTGTCTCTCGCTCCTACACATCTTTTCTTTAAAGGAAATGGGTAAGAGCACTACAGAGTCCCAGGTAATGCCATACAAACCACTGCAACCCTGAGACTACCCAACATCTTTTCATCTTTCAGTGACAGCAGAAGGAGCCCACAGACATCGCCTTCTGCTGAGAGTTTAAAACCACTTCTTCACATCAGTGCTTTCTCCTTATCACACTAATTTCTATGGGATGATCAGTCGTCCCCCCCACCAGAGGAAAAAAAAGTTCAGCCATTGCAAGAGTAAAAGTTTCAGAATGAGAGAAGAACTTCATTGTTTCTGAGTCAAAAGACTGTGACTCCTAGCACTTCAGTCCCTCTGAATCTTCTCAGGATAACCACAGAACCACACAAGAAAGAGATAAAGATTTGACCAAAGATCAGCAAAAGACACTTCAGACATCTTTGAACAATCTTTCTGACTCTGCACAAGCTCAGGCCCATCTTTAGTACATGAGATGTCCCTGAGACATGGCAATTAGAACTGTTAGAAATATTAGAACATTATCTGAAACACTTGCAGTATTTTACGTTCTGTAGTCCAGAAGACTTATCCACAATGGTTGCAGCGAGAGCCATCTTTTCTCGTTACATCATACCTATTTAAAAGATGATTCTCACTACATTTTTCTACCTTTCACTAAGAATATCAGGCTCTAGAAATTGTGCTTCTGTTTTTATCCATATATCATAATTGTGTCCCTGCTAGAGGATCCTTTCTACTGCAGTTTTAAAACTACTTTTTTCTATCCTTCTCCACCCAATCTGAAAGAAAATTCTCATGATCTCAAAGTGAGATCAATCCACACTTAATACTTTTTCACACATTTAGTATGTTAAAAAGTACCACACCTGTTACCTGATCTTTAAAATTCCCAAGGAGGTTCCAATATTACTTCTACATATCATTTGTCCAAATGGTGTTGCAAACTTTCATTTTTAAAAACAAAGAAAGAAAACTAGAGGAATATGTCTAGTGTTTAAATTATTTTGAAAAAAAAGGCCATATAATAAGGAGAGATAAGTTCACGATTTGACTTACAGACCTGAAATGTTGTGGTTTGGATTTCTTTTAAAATCTATCCTTTATTATAGGCTTAGATCATCATAGCAACTACAATATTACCAACATACTGAAAAATGTATTCTGAAGACCTTCAAGCATTAAAAATGTGTTTCAAATTTAGAGAATCATAGAATAGTTAGGGCTGGAAAGGACCTTAAGATCATCTAGTTCCAAACCTCCTGCCATGGGCACAGACACCTCACACTAAACCATGCTATCCAAGGCTCTGTCCGACCTGGCCTTGAAAACCACCAGGGATGGAGCATTCACACTTCCCTGGGCAACCCACTGCAGTGTCTCACCACCCTTACAGGAAAGAACTTCTTCCTCATATCTGATCTAAACTTGACCTATTCAAGTTTGAACCTGTTTTAAGCCATTACCTTTTGTCTTGTCACTATAGTTGCTAATGAAGAGTCCCTCCCCAGCATTCCTATAGGCATCCTTCAGATATTGGAAGGCTGCTATGAGGTCTTATGCAGCCTTCTCTTCTCCAGACTGAACAGCCCCAACTTTCTCAACCTATCTTCATACGGAAGGTGCTCCAGTCCCCTGATCATTCTCCTGGCCCTCCTCTGGACTTGCTCCAACAGTTCCATGTCCTTTTTATGTTGAGGACACCAGAACTGCACACAGTACTCTCAAGAGAGCAGAGTAGAGGGGCAGGATCACCTCCTTAGGCTTGCTGGTCACACTCCTTTCCATGCAGCCCAGCATATGGTTGGCTTTCTGGCCTGCAAATGCATGTTCGTTTTCTCAACGACCAACACCTCCAAGTCCTTCTTCACATGACTGCTCTGAATCTCTTCTCTGCCCAACCTGTATGTGTGCCTGGGATTGCTCTGACCCAGGTGTAGGACCTTGCACTT
>JAOEHX010037289.1:0-32421 GCA_025448015.1 Bolborhynchus lineola
GATTTTTGAAAAAAGACACACCACATTTCTGTGAAATTTAATTTTAATGTTAAATACTGTTTTGTTGGGGGCTTTTTATCATCTGATAGGTACATCCAGAAGAAAATATCAGTTACTGGAATTCTGAATAAGAGCTCTAGGTCACATGGACAGCTACTGAAATCAATAGCAGTTAACTGTGCTTACTTCACAGGGGAAAAAAGGTAACTCTTGCTCTCTTGCCATCTAATATTTTGCTTAAATTAGACACGCTGAGAAGCTATAAGTTATTTGGTCTGGTAAACAACCCTGAAGGAGTGACCAAGTACACACATCAAGATGCAATTAGTATTTTAAATGCTTTTGTCCTTTGGGCATTTTTTACTCCACTACCATATTCACTGAAAAGTGAGTAACTGGAGAAGAAACAAAATGTTCTGCATCTGCATCTGAGATAACAAATACATTAACAGAAAAAGAAAAAGGAAGAAAAAAGGCTTAATCTGAACAAGAAGAAAACTCGATTTTTTGTTACCTACTTTGTCCAAAACAGGCAGTGCATGTTGACCTTCAGGGTGTGCAGAAAAACTCCATTTAGTTGTAACAACATTTGGAGAGAGCCAGAATCTGATGGGACTTGCAGACAGCAAAACTTGCTAGGACTCTTTTACAGTGTTTACTATTGGAATGAGTTTAATTACTTTGCTCTCGCTTATGCCAGGGTTGCTCATGGTCTTGGGAACAGTTTTCAGGGTGCAGCCAAATGAAGAATACCTACAGAGTCAAAGAAAGTGAGGAAAACCTGTTATGAGGACCAAGGGGAATTGATAATGAGTCCATGCAACAAGTATTTACTGAGGTACCCAAGTTAACACCATTTTGCTATCAACAGTAGCTAATGAAGCCAGCAACAAAATGCAAGTCTTCACTCATCCTGATTGCGGGCCAGAAAAGGAAATCATTACTTGCTGCAAAGTGTCTTGCAATGGTTCTGTCCTCATGGATGGGGTAAGTGAAAATACCTACTTACCCAAATCTGTGTATTTGGGGAATTCCTTTCTGAGTATTAGAAAATATAAGCAAAGATCTTGGGCAAAGAAAAAGTTATGAAAGCCATGCCTCTGTACAACTGTATGTCAGATCTATTAATCCTACGCATGATATAATAGTCTAAGGCATATGCTCAAAAAAGATTTTCCACCAGACCGAATCTCCAAATGGCATGCAAGGAATGAGGTCACACAATGATGAGAACAAAAAGCCAGACACTGACTAGCTGCTCACTATGTCACCATCACTCAACCTAATCACTGAAAAATTGAGTTAGAAACTGTCTTTGAAGAGGTCAATTGTTTTATGATATTAGCAGCACTGCACAAAGTCAGCGTAGGTTTCTACTTACATCTGTCCAAAGCAGCCCTTCATTTACTCAGAAACATGCACCACGCAGAGCCATGGAAGTGGCTCCAAGCAGAGGAAAGCTGTATCTGGCAAGGCCGACAGAGTGACTCAGTGCAAACTGAGTGCATCTGCACCATCATCTTCTCAGAGCTCTGTAATATCTGAACATCCTGGCTTAGTCTGAACTCATAGGAATCAAAAAGAACCACTGTTATTATCTAAACTGTTTTGTATGTACAGTCAAGCAGTATTAAGACATCCAGGTCTAAGCTCACAGCAATCATCCAGAGCAATGTAGAGAAGGCACTGCAGAATTGTAACAAGTGGAAGAAAATGGTGGCAGTGTACCTTTCAACCATAATATATGTCCAGCTTGATTTCTAAGCTTAAAAGCAAGACAAATTGGATAGTAAAGAAAAAGGGCCAGCAATCCACAGCAGATATGAAAGGCTAAATCAGTATGTTTTAGCTGTTCTAACTCACTCATTGCTATTAGTATGAAAGGTCTTACTTATTTGAGACATATCTGTCAATATAATCTGCTTTAAGGAAAAGCTTTAAAGTTACGAAAAACTAAGTGTTTTCAACATCTCATTTTTAATGCACTTACAAGGTAGTATTTTTGAGAGAACCAGAGGGGAGAAAAAAAATAAAAATTAAAAGCTTTACATTATTATATATTTTGAGTGTAATAAACCAAATTATCTCCTTAAATAAAGTGACTATTGAAAACCTAATATTTTTGTTCTGGAGCTGCACCACAGGTGTCAATCAAAAAGTATACCAGCGGCATGAGAATCCAAATTGGTACTATTCATCTAAATTTGATTAATCAGTATCAGTTTATTCATGCTACCAAGATACCCTACGCATGTGGGTGGTCGACACACATGAATTTTATATGCGTCTGCGTCTGGTGGTTAATGGGTGTTTTAAAAGCGTTTTGTAAAATAGATGCTTAAAATTACAAGAATATACTCCAAACAAATCAGCTTATGCTGATAACTACCTAGAGATACTTAATCTTCACTTATTGCCATATTCTTTCAGATATGTTAAATTATCAGAAATTGCTATTTTAGCAATCTGAATACATTCAGCTACCTAAAATACATTCAAATATTCTGTTTTTCAGCAAATATATGTTCTAATAAATACTTTAAGATGATGGATAAACTATCATGGGTGGTGGAAAAGCAAGCTGATGAATATATTCTGTAGTGACTTGCTATATAGCAATTAAGCCTACTCATATTTAAGCATTTTTTGAAGGCTCTCCAGTATATTGAACATTTTCTTCATGAGATCAGAAAATGTTATTTCAGCGATGAAAAGATGATGCTTCCATATTGTCCTGGGTTCAGTAGTAGCAACCATTTCTCTCCTTAGTAGCTGCTGCAGTGCTGCGTTTTGGACTTTAAGCCTGGGAACAGTGCTGATCACACCGATGTTTTTAGCTACTTCTTAGCAATGTTTTGTCTGACCAAGGACTTTCTGAGCCTCATGCTTTGCCACGGAGGAGGGGAAGCTGGGAGGAAGCAGAGACACAACACCAGACCTAAACTGACCAAAGAGGTATTCCATACCACAGCATGTCATGCCCAATATATTAACTGGGAGCAGTTACCCAGAAGGGTAAGATCACTTCTCAGGTCAGTATAGGTATCAGTCAGCGGGTGGTGATGGCTGTATTCTCTTCCCTTGTTATTTTCCTTCATTATTATTATTGGTGGTAGCAGAAGTGGTTTGTGTTATACCTTAGTTATTGGACTGTTCTTATCTCAACCTGTGGGTGCTACAGTCTTTCGATTCTTCTCTCAATTCCCCAGGGAGCTGGGGGAGGAAGGAGGGGGAGTGACTGAACGGCTGCATGGTTTCTGTGTTGGCAGCTGCGCTTAAACCACACCACGACAGAAGAGCAGCTGGAGAGCTCCAAACCCCATTGTCTGTATCATAAGTGCATTTGTCAGACTGTTTCAGCTGTAGCTCACCAGATTTCTATATGTCATGAGAGTAGAGAGAACCTTCCAGCAAACTAAAGGAAAATTCATACAGCACTCACAAATTTTCAGATGATCAGTGTGTCTAAAACTTACTTTAAAAATGAAATATTTAGAGAATAGGGAATAAAGAAATGTAAAAAGAATCTCACTTTGTAATCTCATATTGCAATCTTACATTGCAGGGCATAGGATGTGAATTCCTTTCATTTTTGAACATTCACAGAAAAAAAACCTCTTGAGACCAAGAGGCAGAGGACTAAAAAGTCATCCTGAAAGAAGACTTCAGCACTGATCTCAAAATAAAGCAAAAAAGGCAGTTTCTTAACATGCTCTCTGGTTTAATATTTCAGTTCTGCAATGTTCTGCATCACTGCTACTGAATGATAGAAAAGGAAATAACAAAATAACAAAAAGACTCTTTGGTGTCCATGACCTCTTTTTTTCTGTATATTGTAAGAAGAAATGACAAAGCTGATCTTTAAAAACATTACAATTGAGTCCTGCAGTAACCAGATGTGCAGCTGAAAAGAGAAATGGGATCAGTTCTAAATTACATTACAGGTAAAAAGAAAATAAAACTGGTGAATAAACAGAGGAACCCATTAGAAGAGAAAACGTAGCATTTTCTGCTAGACTTAGAGGGCGAGGAAAGGGGGAAAAAAGGCAGTATACATTGAATAATCTAATTTCCTATTACGCCCTTATCTATATGCATAACTGCAGGTTTAATGCAGGTTGTGATGTCACATATTGCAAAGAATCCATTCTCTTCCTTCTCTCCACCCCCCAATCAAAAAACATAATGAAAAATTAATAATTGAAAAAGTGTAGAACCAAAATAAAATTGACAGTCATAAATTTGACAATAACCACCTTATGCAAGCAAAAATGTGCATGCTGTTCAGCAATACATGAAATCTCCCAATGAAACAGTGAGATGAGTGGAGACATCAAGCATACAATGATTTGGATCTATGGTTACCACAGTTATTCAAGTGCTGCAAATGCACGTACCAGCAGAAAACATCTGCCTTTCCCTTCCCATGTGTAAAAGAGATTGTGACTTTTCCAGCATTCCACCCCTGTCCTCTAGCTTATTTTATTTCTTTCCATATGTTGAATTTTGGTTTATTGTTTTTATTGGCAAAAAGCCCGGATTTTCTTTTTTTTATTTTCAATCATAAAGCAGCCTCTATCAGCTTTCTATATCAACCTTTGGGCTGTTCTGCAATATGTTTAACTCAGAAATTATGAACAATTCCACTGCAATAAGAATTATCTTTCCTATGATGTGTACCCATCTGTACCAAGCTGACATTCACATTTCCTATGAGCATGTCCTCAAAGTGTCAGAACCACAGGAAGTCCTTTGTTTTCTTACTGTGGTTGGCAACTTCATTGTTTTCCATATGTCAAAAATATACTTTATTGCCTGGATGCGCCTCGTTTACTGATATTTCCATTATGAGATCATAAGCAGGAGCTGCTGTGCTCTCCCAACGTATTGTTTGTTGGCTGAAGGAAACTTGGTTGCCAGCCGGAAAATCCCTCCCAGTGGCCACCAGGATCAAATATCCTAAATAAGCCATCCATGAGGACTGCAAAACCTAAACCTCATGAGTTGTGCCAGAATTCAATGATGAGAATTTGAAGCCTACCAAAAACATTACTGAGGAAAGAGGTAGAAAGAGACAGATCCCACCAACTGAAAGGACAGAAAAATTTTAAAATAACACCAGCTTCAGAATAGGGTATTAAAAAAAAGAAGCTGACTAACTTACAGTGTGTATTCTTCACAGGCTAAACGCAATCCACATAAAAGACGCCTGGAAAGCTTCTCATGGGCTTTTTTCCATATTTTTTGCTCCTGACAGCATCATTTCAAATGCACAAAAGACACCAATAATTCGAAGGAGAACTTCTTTGAATGTGATTAGAAAAAAAGACTTCAACATGAGGCCAAAAGATAAAAAAGTGAAATTCAAATTTGGTCGTAAAACCCCCTCAGGCTCAAGGAAATGGAGTACTCTGTAACAAATATATGAAATTCTGCCGCGGCTGCTCAGCCATGGCCTGCATGCCCACTAACAACGCTCCACTCATGTTTGTGAAACACTACTGTGTTGAGCCTCTCTCCAATTATGTTCCCATCTCACTCTCATTACAGCTCTCTACCTCTTCTCCCTTATCCTTATTAGCACAGCGACACTCACAGTTGCTTCCCAATTTAAATGAATTCTTTGCATACTCTAAGAGATAACCAGCTACAGAAATTGAGACAAATAAATTCTCCTCTGCTACTGCATAGTAATTATATAACTTTCAATAATGACAAACCTTAACAGCCACAGGTTTGAGAGAAGGTGTTTTGTTTTTTTTTTTGTGGGAAAACAAGATCTTTTAGGCAATTTAGAAATTAAAACTGTGGTTAAGATAGAAACTAAAATAATACAAATCCTCAGCAGTTCTTTTCTGTAAACATTTGGAATTTTTAGTCAAAGAAACCATGAAAATTTAATAAAACTTTTAAATGTTTCAAACATTTAAAAAGTCTACATGATCTACCATTTATTGTACCATCCTCTCACATTATGCAAATATTTACCAGAGCCTTAGACTTCATGTAGCTGGGGACACAAAATAAAAGCCTGGTTCAGCAGAAGGCACATCAGGATAAGAAGCAGCGTTACCCATACTAAGACACTGTGAATTGCCTACAGCAAACAAGGCAAGGCTTTCATTCAGACAGAGCTCCAGAGCTTTCTCCAAGAGACACCATTGCCTCATGCAAGCCTTTCTGTTAATCATACTTGATGCTGAAAATCAGGGAGGAGCTCCAAAGGGTAAGAAGATCCCATGCAGATATCAAAAGCCATGAAAGCATTCCATATTGGCTAGAGTGGGACAAAGGATCAGGTCAGAGCAGGCCTAATTGATACACACTTCGTTTTGGAACCTTTCTTTAAACAGCTACATTGTGGAACAGAAAGAAATACGTCCCAAAACTATTCCCACATGGGAAACAAAACAGCACTCATTTTCCCGGTAATAAAGTGCCATCAGGAAGATGGAATTCTGACTAAATGTAGATCTTTCATAGGAAGTAAGAGAAATTACCAGCAAACAGGCTCAGTTTAGGTTGATTTAAAGGATATTAACGAAGAGGCTCCAATCCAGGAGTCACATTTTCCTGAGCAAAGACTTCAATTGTCCTCTGTCTTATTCTGAACTCACTGAAGTATAGAGGCTGCTGTGAACTACAGTCATCCAGAGCAGAGTCAGGAAACAGCAAAGGAAAGACTGCTAACTGCCTACCAGATGGATTGATTAACTATACCAGGGGATTCTAGTAAAGGCAAGGGAGAATAACAAGTAGGGAGCATGTTTTTCAAGGGTATTTAACAGGAAACCTGTCTTTTTTGGCCTTTTCTGCATTTCTAAATTGGTATTTTACTGTAATTCATTTCTCTTGCCTGTTACCTCTTCCATTATATCAAACCCTTGCCTTACTCTAGCATACTTGGGAAAAGTGCTTATTTCTGATATACAAGAAAATGGAAAAACCTCTATGTTTCTGGGCAAAGATTCAAAATGGTATTAAACATTTAATAAGCCCTAAAAATTGGACTGTGTCCCAGGTTGCTGTCAGTCAAGATAATGATTTGTCTGACCATCTGCTTATTTTCCTGGACTTACTGCCATACATCTATCAAATAAAAACTATGACCTTTTGAGGCAATGTCTATCAACAGCTCCTGTTAATTTCAGCCAGATTTATGGAGATTAAATGTTTTGGATATCAGATAAAAATGTATCCTAAAATTGATAACTGAGCAAACATGAAGATTCACAAATACAGTATGTCATACACATATCGTGGCAATGGAGGGGCATGGGTTTAGGGTTATTAAAAGTACAAATTTTTATTTATTTTTATATAATAATTATAAAATTAGTATATAAATAATTGCCTAGAGTATAATTTATAATGTATCTCAACATCTCCCAACCAAGCAGAAAAATACTCAAAGATGTAAACATTTCCCAAATACAAAGTCAGATTGTGGAACATTAACCAAATGTTTAGCCTGATTTTGAAAGCATCAGAAACTCCTGCAGTGGGGGACTGCACAGCAATCCTTCACTTACACAATATTTCAGTCGACTATTTGAAAAACGATTTTGCAGACACGTAACAGTCCATCAAAACAAGACACAGCACTGGGAAGAATACTTGGTTTCTGCTTCTAGGGAACACCTCAGATAAATTATTGACCTCTTTCCTTTCATGCTCATCATCTGTTTTGCCTACTACAGTTGTAGTAATCATGTTTCCGCAGTGCCAATTTACCTTCAAAGCTGGCTACAGTCCGTATTTTCTAGTTTGACATTAATCGTAGCATTAAACCAGGTATCAATTGCTAATGCAAAGGCAACAATCAGTAGCTGCCATCAAAAAACAATCGGAGAGTATACAATAACATACGCTGTTCTAAGACTTAGTAACATAATCCTTTCTTAATGTATGTAAAAACACAATATGCAACACACAATAATGTTGTATCTCATGACATTCACATGCTCCACAATTCAAAAAGTTCCAAGTTTTCTGTAGGATAGTCTCTTTTTGATATGTCAGTTTTACTGTGTGAAAAGATGGAAATTATAATCTGATATAGAAAGGATGCCTACTGAAGAGATAAAATATGCTTTATATAAAAATCAGACTTATATGAGCTTTCTATATTATCTTCTAATTAGCTGTCAAAGCAACAACCAAAACAAACTTCTCAGGACAGAACTGACATCATGAAGTTGAAATGCTACAAGGAATGGTTTTCTCAGCATCCGGTTCTTCTTTCATCAGATCTTGAAACAAAGCAGTCCAGAGATCTGTCAAGAGAGGGATGACACAATCACCATCCAAAAATATATAGGAAATTACAACATTGGCAGGTTATCATATATCTAACAAATCGTCTCAATGCAAAATCACATAAAAGGAATAGTGGGTTTTGCATTAATGAAAGACAACGCTTTTTAATTTGAGAAAGAATCCTCCAAAAACAGTATAGATAGCAGCACGTAATATGTTGCCACATATTATTACTGTGTGCAAGTTTTGCTATCCTCCTGCCTGGGATGAAACAATTGGAACAATTCTCAGAGTCTTTCATAAACTTCTGGCGCTTGCCATCAACATTTCTGAGGTTCCTCGACCTACGAACTTGTTTTCCAGATAGGGGATGCTTAAATAGGCCCATTCTGACACATTGTGCACTGTACGTGTGAGTGACTACAGAGTTACATAACAAACAGGCACATATTTTGCATCGCATGTAGCAAAGAAAAGACACTGATTCTGTGGGAAAGGCATATCAGCTTGCATGGTAACAGAGAACAGACTTGAAGTGCCCCTAATTTCCAGGACAAGAGCTGGATACCACCAGGGCATCCACAGTACAGTAGTAGGAAGGTAAAAATACCTGCAATCTTAGATCACACTAAATAAGAGAACTGAGCTTTCTGTGAAAATCTATTCATGAAACGGTATTACAATAAAAGACAAAGTTAAGGAAAGTTGTAAAGATCAGGATCTAGCTACAGGCTGCCTTTTTGAATATGCATCCCTCCTACTACAAGCTGGCAAGTGAACTTTTCTCCCAGTATGGTGTACCACATGCATGTTTTTCACTGCTGTAGTTTCCTAGAATAGCTCAGTATACAGTAAGATATGGGGCATTTGCAAAGGAAGAGAGGAAAGAGGTCATTTTCACAGGA
Organism: Bolborhynchus lineola; assembly: GCA_025448015.1. Lineage (NCBI taxonomy): Eukaryota > Metazoa > Chordata > Aves > Psittaciformes > Psittacidae > Bolborhynchus > Bolborhynchus lineola. The sequence continues at coordinate 9,165 of JAOEHX010037289.1, forward strand.
ATTCCAAAATATCTTAAGTTCTGTTTAAAATACTGTCAATCTATATTCCTGGAACTGGTCCTGCTAACGAGAAAAGAAAAAGGTATCATACAATCCTTTGCGTATTTTTTAAATAACCCTTATTTACCGTGGCATAAAATATTCCCCTTTATCACAGTAGACAGTAAAAGGATTTTGTCCTTTCAAATGGTTTTTGCAAGGAAAAATAAATTTAAAGACTTACTCCAGCCTGCTGATGTAACATTTCCGCATTACCTAGCCAGTTTACTGAATTCTCATTTCCTAACATACGCTGCTAGAATATTGTATGACATTTAATCACACATGGCATTGGTAATATGTATTTGCAATAACTACTTATTTCCTTTTTTTATGAAAATGTATTTATTTTTCAATGAGAAGAGATGTTATCATGCCTGAAAGGATAATGCAATCTGAGCAATTCAGATGTAAATATAACACTTAATAAAGTTTTTGGCTTAATAAGGTTTTGGCTACCTACAATTCAGGCATTATTTCAGCTCTAGATTCTGCTTTTCATACGATCATCAGTTCTGCAAAGGAAAATGCACAAAGAATGTGGCTCCCTGGAGGTTTTCCTCATTTTTCCAGAAAGCCAATAACTTTCTTTAAGGATAACATGACCACTACAAACAGTTTTTTTGAAAGAAATTTTGAAATTAAGTTGACATGAGTGTCTGGGAAATCAATGTCTTACCCACTGTGCAGAGGACATCAAGGAATTTCATAACATATCAAGGAAGTTTGCCTAGCGCCAAAGGCCAGTCAAATTCATCACAAGACTTCTTTCTATTTCAAGACTATATTTGTTACGTGTATGTTGCAGCTTCTGATTAACATCACGAAGGTGCTGAAGCCTCCCAGTATGTAGCAAATGTGTTGCAAAACAGTAAAACAGGCAATGGCTGCCTGAGCAGTTGCGTTAGGACTGATAGGTTACATGGATAATTATACCTTTAACAAGCGTCTATAAGGGGCTAGAACTTGACATCAAATGAAGCAGATGCTCCCACTATCTACCTCAGATAGCTTTAATCAGGAACGTGTTGCACCAGTTAGTTGGCTACAACTGAATGAATTTCAAGCTCGTCCACCTTCTCTGCAGAAGGAGAAGCAGAACACAGACAGTAACCAGGAAAAAGGAGCCAAACTGACAAAGAGGCTTAACAGAACATCGTAAGAGAAAGAGACGTGGCACACTGAAGGAACAGTCAGGAAGGAAAAAGCAGGAAGATCTGAGAAGTGCTGATCAGGCTCACTCATCTAGATCAGTCTGATGAATGTCCACCTATCAGTTCTAACGCAACTGCTCAGGTAGCCATTGTGAATTTTACTGTTTTGCAACACATTTGCTACATACTGGGACGCTTCAGCGCCTTCATGATGTTATTTGTTCTCCTCAATTATGAATGTCATTGTGCTGGTGCTATTAATGCATCTCCACTCCAATGTTCAAAATACATTGGAAGCTTTCTTTAAAGAAGTCAGTTAATACACAGGTTACAGAAAAACAAAGTTTGCTTATCCTAAAAGAAATTGTCAAGGGTAAACCCAGAAGATCCAAGAAGATGCTGTAAAACATCTGGGCAATGGATTAATTTGCAACAGGTAAAAATTCTTAGATGAATTAAATAGTGGAATAGCTGATAAATAAGTGTCTATATATACATTCCTTAGATTACATACACCAAGCAAAGAAAAGAGCAGGTGATGTTAAATCTTGATTTATTTTTTTGCCAATAGCAGGAGAGCACGTAGATGGTGTCAGCCTATGATAGGGACTTCGCTTAGCAAATGTAACAAAAAGAATAGGCCCAAACAGATGATAAAGGGAAAAGGTAAATGCTCTGTAAACACTCTGATTTTTAAGTAGTGCTTTTTATCATTTACTTACAGAGCAATCTTCCATATGTGCTTACAGTAATCTTCCCTAATTAGTTAATAATACAACTCTATAGGTAAGTAACTTTGAGACACACAGAGAAGGAATGATTTGAACCATTTTACATAACCGGAGTTAAGGAATAATAGTAGCTTTATTCAGTAAAGGCCCAGCCTAAAACAACCATAAAAAATGGAGTATCTGACAAGAGCTAATTTGATTAAATCATAGAGGACACTTTTCTTGATGTATACTCCTGCCTTTCTCTGGTATTTAATAAGCCAAACAACAATAGCACATTGCAGCAACACAAGACTTCTCTTGATGGAGGGTGGGTTTGGGGGCCTTTTTACTGTGGTTGATTTGGGTTTTTTTCCTGAAAACCTCTTACAAATATAAGCATTTTATGAATTTCCAAATTATCTACATGCTAGCAAATTATCTACATGCTAGCATTACCAGTACAATGAAGACAAAGTTTTCAAATCAAAGCATATTACAGTTAATCCCAAAGTACAAACACAGTCATGTATATTTCAGTATATTTTCATCTTTTGTTCCAAACACCTTTTTAATGCAGATTCTACACTAAGATGTTTCATACAAAAAGGTATTCTAATGCAGAAGGGTTAAAAATCCTGTTTATTAGTTTCTTTGTTCCTTCAGCTTCTGTTCTGATAACCAGCAGAGACCCAAGTTCTAAATCATAGTAAGGAATGGATAAGTTTAGAAACCACCAATTATGTTCTCCGGAGAAGAGAGGAACCTAAAACCACTCAAGGTATTGAGCAGACAGACTTTCAAATCCAAAGAGCACCTGGGTATGAATGTAGATAGCTTAATATTGACTCAGCTAACACATAAGACACTAAAACAAAATTTAGTTTGCCAATTGAACATTTCAAGGCAAAAAAACACTGAAGTAAATTTAGGTGACATAATGCAGTAACAGGACTTGAATGCAGAACCTATGTTTGAAAGAGTTCAAGTGTTTGCATCATCACTTGCTGTTTAAAGTGTTTTCACATTATTCTTTGATGACTAAACCATCACTAGTTATAAAACACAAAGAACAGAAAAAATCTGATTGTTGTTCTTTGCTATCTACATATGAAGAACCTATTGCTATTTACCAAGTACACATAAAATTGTTGCTGCAGAAGTCAGTTTTACAGCGCTCCAGTCAAACTGCTTTAACTTGCAGCACTCCAGCACTGGAAGATAAGGGTATAACAATGCAGAAGTTAGAACTATTACAAATAGGTTTAATTTTAGCATACGTGAATGTCTCTGATTTTCTCCTTTCACACTCCCTAAATTCTTACCACAAAAAGCCATTAATAGTGATCATCATTGCAGTTTCTCTATAGATAAGACAAAGCTGGCATTTGTAGCACAAATATATAATGTATTTTTATCCTATGCCACCTTATAACTCAAGGATTTCTGTTAATGAGGTTCCATCATATTTAAAGAATTGATTATAAAATCATAGCAAAATGTGTGTAACAAAATCAGGGGGAAAGAAAAAGAATAATATTATCTATGCTATGATGTAAGAAGGTACACTGCCCATGCTTAGGTATAGCTTCAAACACCTTTATTTACAGTACTTGTAAAGCAGACAAAACCAGAATTTGTAGAGCCAGCATGAAAAAAAAAAACAGCTGCCCAACTCTGGAAATGAAGAAAGAGTCAATTATTCCATTTTCTGAAATACTGAAAATATCAAACCAATCTCGTAGCTGGTGAATTTAATTTTTCATGTCAAATTTTAGAACCCCATAGAAAAGCTTTTGGTGGTTGTTAACTTTGAACAACTGAGATTTCTTCCTTCGGGAAACTGGGAAACAGACTCTATTCACGTGCTTTGTTCCTGATCCCCATTTTTGGCTGGCACAATTTAAGTAGCTCATCTCTCTCTGACAAGTTCCTTCATGCCGACAAGAAAGTTGCAGTTTTCCCTTATATTTATCAGGTCTCCTTATGCTTATTTAATGAAGCATAAATATGGATGGCACCTTCCTCCTTACATCAGCTGAAAACATACAGAAATACATTCAGCTGTAAATGCACCTCTTTTTTAACAAGTCTTGAAATAGTTCTGCTGCTTTTCTTTATTATTATACAAACTTATGCTTCCTTCATGCACATGAACCACTTAATCTTCAAAACAATCTGTCCACATGAACTCATCACACTGATTTCAGGAAAAGAATAAGAAAAACTGTGTGCAGCACTCAGAACAAGAAAATCCTGTCATGTAGTAAAGACATAGATATTCGTATTATTTTTTTAACTCATTTCCACTTATTAGAATAACTCTCAATCCTATTTTTTTATATGTTGCTCTTTCTTCTTTAGATATAATTAATTCTACAAAGAGTAGCAGATACCTACCTAAACCCTTCCTGAGAGATTTCTAGTCCTACTGCCAGAGGAATGGAAAGCTCATTGTATTCTTCACAAAAATGCTATGTATAGGGTTCTATTAGAGAACATTCCTTTTATTCATTTAAGTATCACTGAATGCTGCAAACTGGCTTGTAACTTTCCTCTGCTCCTATTTCATCGCCTACTTGGTATATCACCCTCCTTCTGCCAGTTTACTCTTGCCTTTTGTTTTTCTATTTCTTGCACAGTGTTGGGAATTTTTTTCCTCTTTTAAGCTCATTTACCTATGTGTTCTGGAGGTGGAAGGTGGTGTATAGCTGGAGTAACCAAGAACTTGTCTGCCAGCCACAGGCAAGCACTGACATGTGGGTCCACACACAATACCTGACAACATAAGTTATTCAGGTCAGTTTGAATAGTATGAAAAATTCCACTAATATTGACTAGGTAAACATATTCCTATACTGTTACCAAAAGCAACTCTTTTATTTTGTACAGCCTGAGTTATTAGTGATCTCTAAATGCATTATTCTTACTACTTAATTATTATTACTATCTGCTTTTCTTGTGGATTTCATAATAAAGGTATTAAATACTCTCAAATGTCTATACATTCAGATCCAGGGAAAAATCCCACATTAGTGGCATGTCTACATAACTACAAACACAGACTGAGAGGCATCTGCTCCACAGTGCCTTTTTACAAAGAGGAAGATAAAATACAAAAAGAAGGAGAGGAGATAAAAACTCAATTAATTCATGTTATGACAACAGTCTTTAACAGGTACTGCTGAGCAGGACTCACCCCTCAGAAAAATTATATATTCTTTTGATGACAATTGATTGTACTTTTCAAAATACTTAAGTTCTAGTACTTTAAACAACAGGCATTCAATTTCAAAGAAAGGAGAGTGTAGCAACATTCATTGTATAAGAGTGCTGTAGATGACAAAACACAAATATGAATCCTGGTAGAAAGCTAACTAATCCTGCAGCAGATTCTTCCAGCCAATCAGATATACAAACGGCAGTGTGAAGGGTTTTTGCATTTACTCAAGCAAAAACATTCAGGAGCCTGCAGTATTAACCCAATACCATACTGATTCACAGAGACAGAGCTCAGGTACTCACCCACAACATTCCATTCCAAGCTGACACATTCCCTTTCAGCCTCATTGAATTTATACATCATTTAAGGGTACATAAAGGGTTCAACCGCAAAACTTATCAAGTATCCGCTCTATAGTTGTACATATTTTACATCTGTTCTTTGCAGAAGCAGATGGATTTTGTACACTATATGGCTTCTAAAAATTTCATATAAAGTGTGAAAGAAGAGTAAACTCTAGAAAACGGAGGAACAAGCTGAGGGACAGAGCTATCTTTTAAACTTCAGCCTGAAGGAAAGGAACTATGAGTTCACAGTGGTAAACATACATTACATTACATGTGAAAATTAAAACAGTGCCATTTCATTCTTCCTTCTCTCTCTAGTATTTACCCGAATCCAGAAATTCTCATTACAGCTACTGTTAAGAATAGCTATCCAACCTCAATGCCCACTGGGCAGGATGTTGTAAACTAAGTATATTGCTTCTCTAAATGAAAAAATATATTGAATAAATTAACAAAATGCAAAATAATACATAAATAAAGTAACCAGATGCTTCAGGCAAAAGCTCCCTAAAAGTTCTGGAATAAGTGACTTGAAAAATCACTGACTCTTGGTGTCACAAAGTCATGCTGCTTTTGGAATAGCAGGGTTGGAGACACCTCTGTCTTCACACAAATAGTAGATTACACCATGACGGCCAACATTTGTGGGGAGCCTACAGACAGCACATTACTCGATTACGTTTTTATTTTAGGTAAAGCCTGGAAGCACAAAAAAGTTGCTCCACAACATATCAGGCTTTTCTTAAATTGATTATAAGTGCATTTCATCAAGGCTTGGATACGGAGTTATTACAGATTACCAGCATTCAGAACAAGAGCTCTTTGCCTCTGCTTCTTTCTACAGAATTTCAGGAACAATCGATGTGTGAACAAATAGAAATAGGCCAGGGAGACTGAAATATAACTCCACATAAGCACAGTCACACCCCAATAGTGTGGGAATTTTACCTCTGAGTCCCAAAATGAAATTATCTTCTTACATAACTTACAAGCGCATAAGCAACTACTTCATTCACAGCCTGCAAAGCATCTGCCTGTATATTTTTCTTAGCCAGATTATCACATTTGATATTTCCTACCCATGAACTTTGAGTTCACCATATCAAAAAAAAGCAACTTTAGCTTCAGCTGAGTCTATGGATATTACTGGTTTTGGGCGCCATAGTGCAAGGCATCACAGTGTGTCTACTTTGTTGTCTGTTTGCTGGATACAGAATTACAAGCAATAAGTACATGCAGCTTTCCATCCTTCTTAGACAACAACCTTTCACACTTTATTATCACTTATTAAAGTCTACTCTTGGCTTGATTGAAGTGTGTAGGTTGCACTATACTTATGTGCAAAGAAAGCACCTTCAATTGGTTCTGAAGTTACTTCAGAAGCTCTCCCTGTTAAAACATCCTTCCTTTTCATATTATGAATTTCACATACTTTACTGCTTTCGTGTTTCACTTAAAATCTTGTTTATTGAAGACACAAAAGTAAAACTTCACTAGTAATGCCTACCTTTTTCCTTTCATGCTTTCCCTCATAGGATGCAATTCAACTCACATGATTCATGTCTGAAAGTCTTTTAAGTATGTCTGAACCAAGCAGCTTCCTATGTTTTCTGCCCTTGGAAGGAGGGCAAGAATCATATTAGGCAGTTTCCACCCTTTGATATATATGATTTAATGACTGAATATACATAATCATGTCTTTCTAAACAGACACTGTTGAAGTTAAAATCAGTATCTAAGTGTACTACTTCATCTAGGAAAAAACTGGTTTCCACCAGGAATTTTCAGGATCATTTCTTCACAGCTTCTTCAAAGGTAAGGTTGTTTTTACAAACTCAAACTGTTATAAATCAAAAGTCTGAAAACAAACATGTAAAAAAGCAAACTAGTTGAATCAAAGCATCTATATGATTAATTTTATTTAATATAAATTTAAAATACATGGATTTGGGACATATGGTCTGTTATTACTTACACTGTGCCTACAACATTATAATTTCTTTGAAAAATAGGCCGTTCACTTTACCTGATTTCAGAAATATATAATTGAAGATAAGACAACTCTAGTAAGTTTTCTAGTATCTAACCTTGTTCAGGGCTTTAATCCACAGATTGCAAACTCAGTAGCTGTATGATCTGCCTTGTCCATGTAATGTTCATAAAAGCAATAATTTGCTTCAGTCCTATTTTAAAAATTAGGCAGGTCAGTTCGCTACAACAAAAACAATCAGAGTTTAAGATATGCAGCGATAGGACAAGGGGAAAGGGCTTTAATGTGACAGAGGGGAGATTGAGATGAACTCTTAGGCAGAAGCTCTTCCCTGTGAGGGTGCTGAGGCGCTGGCACAGGGTGCCCAGAGAAGCCTTGGCTGTCCCATCCCTGGCAGTGCTCAAGGCCAGGTTAGACGGAGCTTGGAGCAACCTGGTCTAGTGGAAGGTGTCTCTGCCTGTGGCAGGGTGTTAGAACTGGAGGAGCTTTAAGGTCTATTGTAACCCAAACCATTCTATGATTCTACGATTATGCGAAAACACAGCTGTCATCTGCTATCAGCTATTTCTTTCAGCTTTCCCTTTATGGTAAAATGTTTGCCACAGGGAAAAAAAGTAGGTGAACAATCAGCACTGCTGGAATTGGGGTAGGTTTTTTTCCAAAACTGGCTTGTGTTAGGCAAACAAACTGAAAGTTGCTAGACGATCCAGTTTTACCCTCAGGTTCTCCCAGAGTGAATGTGATTTATATATAACAGCTTATGTATATCCATACTCACACAAACCCAAAATGATGTGATTTACAGTACTCTAAGTTGTGCACATCAACTTAGTCATGTGAGTTTCATTTAAAGGCCAGCTAATGAAGTCTGGTTAACTATTTTTCAAGGAAGTTTTGCAAGGAAATAAATTACACAGATGCATTGCCAGCCTGTCAGTTCTCACCCCTTCCCTCATAATTTTGGAATGAATTGGCTAATTTTGATCAAATTTGACAAAAGGACCTGGTCTCAAACATATGATGTTCCAGCAAGTTTCCATGAAAACTGACAGTTGAGTAGGAGATAAATACTGACATGAGTCTTTCCAGTGAGGAAAATACTGCTGTGTAAGCTCAGCAATTATCTATTATGCTTGACATACCAGCAAGTCAATGATCATTGTGTATATATCAACTACACAACCTACATGCACGCAATTCAGAAGAAATCGCAGGTCTCCTGTTTCTCACCCAGCCACAAGCTAGGGAACAGAGAAGTGCTTGGTGGTGTAGTTTGGAATTGGTGGAGATGCTAGGTTTCAGCAATGAAAAACGAGTGAAAAAGGGACCTGCATTTTGGTTGCATATAATGTCATTTGAAACCAAGCTTCAATATACACGTTGTAATCTAATTTGTTAAAGTTTGCAAAGCACGAGTAATCATTAACCCACCATCACCCAAAGCAATGAAAACCAGGATAAAATCAGAAAATGTCAGGCTTACCAGGATTTAAACAAATTGCTATTTCTATTCACCAGTATTAATTCAAGTAGATTATTCACAGAGTTTCATCAGAGTAATTCATCCCAGAGTGCTCTTGCACCTTTCCGGGCAATCAGCACTTGATCTAGGAGGCCACATGGAACCATATCTGCACAAGCTCTGTTAGTAACTACACAGTGGGCTCTTGGGTTGTTAGGGACATAGCTCAGGTTAGTAACACCTTAATAACCTGAATCTTTTAAGATTCTTGGTATATGGTGGAAGAACTCTTTTACGTTTCCAGGCCTTTGTCAGGATGGCCCCTGCCCCACAATTAACTGAGAGTATCCCAGTGTTGCCTGCTGTCTGCTTCTGTTTTGAATGTGCTGTGTTTCCTTCTAGTGTTCCTCAGCCATATTCACCAATGCTACAAATGGAGGAAAAACAAGTCAGTCTATCCCCCTTACTCCTGTTCACTTTCCCTGCTTACTCAGAAAAAGAATCACATTACCATTTAATGCAAAGGCATCACACCAGGAGAGTTCATGCTCCGCTATTTTTTCTATTACAAATCCTTTTTCTTTTCCAGTCATTGCTGTCAAAGACAGTATTTCATTCTGTTGATTAGCTACTTTACTTGCATCTCCTTAGACCTAACAAACACTCCAGAACTGGAGGTCCATCAACGTTGTTGAAAATACTTGCCTGAATTCTCATTTAAGCAATCATATACCTCCCTCATTCACCTCACAGGGCATATGATGATATGAAATCGCTCTAAAAAAAATCCGCATTGCAGTCATCATCAAAGTAAATAAAGGAAAGGTGATAGGATGCCAGATACTAGGCAAATCACTGTGATCTTCACATAGAAAGGTGATAGATTTATTTTCTTCTTTTTTAAAAAAAATAAAAATATAGCTATTCTTCAATCAGAGGCCTTCATGTTAAATTCATTATTTTTAGCAACCATATGACCATCTAGAGATTAATTGCAGGAGTTCATTAGGATCTAAGTAAGAACACAATGATAAATCACTGTGATTCTTCTGTCCTTGTACAGTAATCAAAAAATCATTTACTAATAGATGGAATTGGTTCCAAAAGCAGAAATCACACAGCTCCATCTTGTGGAAGCTATGATTGCTGGTGTGCGTCAGTTCAGCTTCAGCCCTTTTTAATGATTCAGCTTTAGAAGTTTTTACCTACAAGGCTTTCCCTACCACAGATATTTTCTTTAATGGGTAATTTTAACAGCTTCACCAACAGCAGGTACAAGCTGCCTAGAATTTTTTTATATTCTTCTGTCCCACTTTAATTTCCTGTAACAATCTTCCGAATATACTTTAACAATTTGCACCACCAAATGATGCAGAATCAGCTCCTGAATTTTCTGTCAGTCCTCTTTCTTTGTCCTATAAAAGGGTGAACACACAGAACTGTCTCAATGAACATGCCATAAATCAGTATTAAGAACAGCTGATTTTCAGCTTACGGGTGCTTCGTCATGGGAAGCATTTGCTATTAAGTTTAGGTGGCACAAAACTTCAGGGCAGCAGGTTGTCTCGGTAATGTTAATCAACACAGAAACCTATTTTGTAATGCTGACATAACCTAATGCCATTAAACTAAGTAATCACAACTTTTACTTCATATCAACCAGATTACTTTCTACAACACTATGAAAACTGTCTGCCTGGATTGTGAAGACAACTGTGGAATTGATCCTTACACCTTTATTGCACTCTCCTTGTCCCACAGAGAGCTTTGGAAGCCACTGTACACCAGAAACAAACACATCATCATGCACACTCCAAAGACGCAGATTCTATTGTTGTTGCGCTGAGAAGTGTAGTCTGTACCTTCCTACTTCCTCACCCTTCCATGGTAAGATTACTGCTGCAGGAAGAGAGAACTTCGAAGTCCTCAGCAAACACACTTATTTTGTTTGTTCTTTTCTCAGCAATTTATTGTATAATTATGGCATCATTTACCATAAAAGGTAAATTCCAAGTGTAAGATGATGTCAGGCATGCAAACAAAAACTTTTAGAGTGACAAAAACCCCAAAGACTTTGAAGAATTTTGAACAATAAGAGCCACTTTTGATAAGGACAATTATTCATCCTCATTCTCACTGAACAACAGAAAAGGAATTTTAACAAAAAATCTAAATGTTATTAACCTCTTTACTTAACATCTCAAAGATAAGACCCAAATATTAACTACAAATTTAATCCTAATAAAAATTACTATAGGTTAATCAAATTGGAAATAAAAAATCATAAATCATTCAACTATATAGCTGAACATACATGAAGTTTAATGCCATGCTATCAAGAAAACTTTCATTTTTCTACTTTTGGCTATATGTTTTACATAAGGAAAGTGTACTAAAACATGTCCATCAACAGAGGTTTACAAACTAAGACCATCAGGAAAGAAATTTCCTTGGTCTTTAGTAAGTAACTCACTGTAATTCCTACGCAACATGTTTTGATGTTTCGAACAATACTTCATGTTTGGTGAAGAAGGTATTTTACATCAATTTGCAGTCTAACGTAGTACTTCCTACCAGGTTATCTCAGCCTACATTCACTTGAGTTCTGTGAGAAACCAGCAAGTAACACGATACAGGGGACTACTCGTAGGTGACCCTGAGAACATATTTCCCATTAATGTACAGTCTAAATGCCTGAGTGGTCACAAATGACCACAATCATTCCCTCAAGTCTTCTAATTTAACTAAAAGGATAAATGATCCTAAGTATTTTCTTTTTTTTTTTTTTAATTAGGTTTTAATTAATTTTCAGGGTAAGAGACAGAAGTCCCAAGAGAAAAAATAAGGAATTGTGCACAGGAGCTTCTGCTGATCTACAGATATACCAGATCTGCATGATGAATGTCAATCTGGTAACCAACCCAGCTGCTCCTTAAAGAACTGTTTTGGACTAGAACACTCAGAGCTTGTCTGAATTAACACATATAGGCAAAAGAAAAAATGCAGCGGAGAAAAGCACATAATAATCATCCAAAATCTGTATTTTTAGCTAACACATTAACACTTAAGAGGGACGGAAACAGAGAATGGCATTTTGATAGTTTCCCTACAAAGCATATTCCATGCCAAGAATTCATCACCACTGAATTCACCTTCCATACTGAGAAACATTATGGCATTCCTCTCTTCTGGCAGAAGTGAAAATAGTAACACTCTAGATATAACTGACAAGAAAAATACCTCATCTCTTCTGCTAACTTTTTTATTGTATGAAATTTCAAGAACAGCAGTGAGTTGGTATCTGTTTATTAAGTCTTGAAGTGATTTTCATTTCCCTGAGAAGTGTTAGGATTACTCTGAAGTACTAAAACCTAAAATCTACGGAAAGGATGTAAAAAAAAGAAGCAAAGGAAAAGGTTTATATCCCACCCCACCAATAGCTGCCCATCCTGACAAGAAACAGATGTCTCTGAATCTAAGCGGAGGCAATAGTTTGTCCTCTTTATCCAATCAGCCTTTGACCATATTTCAGAATCTGCCAACAATGCTGCCAATTGGTGCCAGTCATGGCAGTTTTTTCTGTGATGTGGACACCTATTAAAGAGAAATTGTGCCAAGATTATTAATCTACTTCTCACCTGTATGTAAATACCCTTTGTACAACTTTGTAATCTTCAGTTACTACCAAGATTAGCCAGGTTTAAATATTAGTCTATAGACACGAAATACATATTCTTCTATCATAAAACAAACTCCATTTTGCATTTTATAGCTGGAAGTACTCCTAGGCTCTTGAAGAAAGTGCCAAGACACTACTGCTAGAAAGACAAAGGAATTTGTTTGATAGGGCTACAATTATTTCATTCCCCAAAAGTAGAGGATTACAAATTATGTTAAATAGCATAAATAGCAAGGTATTAAAGAATTATTATGAGACAAGCCAAACAACAAAAGAGTTGCTGAATATTATAACTGCTGCAAATAATATTCTACAGTGATACGCTGTGTTGTTTACAGTGCTCAGAAGACATATAATTGTGCACAGGCTGCCAGCAGTAGTCTGGTGCATTTAATCATCTTTAACCTTAAGTATCTTATCACTTTAGTGCATAACATTAAAACTCAAAACTTAGAATTAATTCAGTACTTGCTAATTCACTACACACCCACTACCCACTCACCACCCTCACCACCTGCCCACTATTTACCTATCCTCCCTCCACCACACACCCACTAGATTGAAAAATATATGACTAAATGTTAACTATGAGGCAGGTCATTCTAGTTAAAAATAAGACAAAGTTGAGTACAAAGATACCTGACTCTGCTGTGTTTCTCAGTCATCCATTTATCTATCCCTCTGCCAATACATGTGTATTTTGAATAAGGCATTAAAAGTGTAATCCTGAATTCCCTGGTAATATAAATGGGAGATTTGGCTGCAAGAGGAATCAAACATCAGACTTAGGGCAGAGAGAATTATAAAGTGAAAATGCCTACAAGACTTTGCAGGTAGCCAGTTTTAATATAAAGTCCTTGATTTTAAGCATGAATAGGACTATGATTCTTCGGCTTCTAACAAAGAGAATTCTAAGAATCTCATTCTACATCTATTTTACAGGACTATGAAGATTTGTAAATGGGGCCATGTAATAATGCTTTGAAAGCTAAAAGCTAGATAAAGACATATTTTCCAGAAGAGTGGTCCAGAATTTCTTGATGGATAATAATTTTTTGTCAGGATCCATTAAAAGGAAAACAACCAAATGAAGGAAGTCTCATTTCCTTTTCTATTCTGTAACAACTAAGGTCAAATTATTAGAACACAGTTATGTCTGGAATTAGTGAACCTAATAAAGTATTCCCATCAGCATCAAAAAACACATGAAAAAAGAATTGCTTCACATGCATGTGAAGTGATGTGGTGCAGTAATCAGAACTGACTCAATATGGCAGCACAAGAGAGTTTTGGACAAGCCAAAGGAAAAACAGGAATGCTTTAATTGTCTCTCTTAGCGGAAACAGTCCTTTATCATACGTGTCAGCCTCAAATATGACAGGGGAGAAAATCAGTGGTAGATGAGGCTTAGGCTTGAATACAACTCTTTTTTTTAAGTTATGCACTGACAGAGGAAGCATTGTCAGGTTTATACACAGACATGCTATGCAAAAAGCTTTCTAGTAAATATACATGTGTTCACAGAGATGTGCAACCCTGGCAGTCAGGAACACAGGAGCAGCCAACCCGGATCAGAGCAAGGTCTTATCTAACAGTAGACTTTTGTGGGTACCTAGGGAAGAGTGAAAGCACAGGTAGCATAAAGTGAGACTTCCTCTTCTTTCCAGACCTTAGGACCTAGTATTTCATAGCTTTGGGTGTTTTATAAAACCATTACTTTTTTAAAACCCATGTGAATTTCTTACATCCACTGCCTTCAAGATGAAAAGGAGGCTAGGAAGTTGAAAGAAGCAAAGCAAGAGGTTTGTGGCAGCAAAAAAGGAGGCATTACAAATGGAAACAATAAAGAAATGAATGTAAAGGGATTCAGAGCAGAGATTTTTTTTCCATCTGCAGCTCTCCACCCTTAAGTGACAGTACTGGGGCTCTCTAGGAAGGTAAGAACCAGCATTAAATACACATGCTTGTTAGCACAGAAGGAGCACATTGTAACCAACCGCAGCCTAAAAAAAAAGCACTAAGAAAGGGGTTCAGTGAAACCCTTAAAAAAAAATTAGTTCAGACTTCGTTGAAAATTTTTTTAATTATATGCTGCTTCAAGGGATGTCAGCCCATCCACTATCGAATGTATCACTTCTTACCTTTTATACCTCAAGCATGCAACCTTAGATATGTAACTGCACTTTGTCCCTCACCCCACATGTATCATGTGAGGTTGTTGTTTTCAGAAGTAAAATGATGTTTTTCACAGGGTTGAGGTGATTGAGAAATTCTGTGGAAAAACCTCTAGAGGGGAGATAACTATTTAAAACAGCAGAAAATAAGAAGGGAAGGGAAATTTTGGGGCATTAAGAAAATGTCAAAGAAGGCACAGGCAAAAAGATAATAAACATAATGAGCTATTAATGGTGCTGAAATTGTACAATTCATTTGTTAAAATGAATATACTTGACTGCAGATTTTCGTGTCAGTCTATATATTTTGATTATATGCACCACACAGCTCAGCAATAAAATACTGCAATTAGCTTTGACTTTTTTGTATCCACAGAAGTAGCATATGCACGTCTGGTGGCAGAATCTAAAATTCAACTCTAAATTCTGGTCTAAAATGTTTGTGCAAAGCAAGTGGTTACGTTCCAGAGTGCTAACAAACTTCCACAGGAATTCTATGGGGATCTAAGGCAATACTGGTTTCTCAAATTTCCTATAAGAGGAAAACTATTTAAAAATCCAAAGAAAATTTAGTATATCTGCCACAGTAAAGTTTGAAAAAGTACAGCTTGAGTTCATTTCCTACCAAATACCTTAAGCACACAGGCACCATTTCTGTATACCAAAACCAGACATTTGAATGAGAAACTTAGCTTACAGATAAAAAACTTAGCTTACAGATAAAATGTTTTTCATGCTGTTCCTTTTAATTTTAGTAGCACATCCACTGTGAAACTAGCACCATTCCATCTGTGAAACTATAGAGAGTCAGACATTTTAACTCATAACAAATCTGCGTAGCTCGCTATTTTTTGGCTGTATGCATACAAAACAACTTGACACAAAACAAACTACAAATCATTAGATACATGATGTAACTCTCTAAAAGAAAGTTATAGCCCTACTTTTGTGAGGAGAAGCTACAAATCAAGTGTCCATAGAGTCTTGGCAAGAGAAGAGAGAAGAAAATATAAGAACATGGGGAACTGAGAGAGATTCCATGGTAGATCATCTCCCAGGAAATTGCAAGTAATACAACAACTAATCCACTGAATTAAAAGTGACAAAGTGTCACGACAGAGTGACAAGAATCAAGACAGACATTTATATCTGATAAACAGCTCTAATAGTTTCCATGTATGATACATGCTCTTTTGGTTTTGCTTTCATAACTTCCCAGTGAACTACTTGACAATTCCCAGTACTCAAAAAAAGCTTACAAATTAAATGTTCTTTTCTTTGTAAAAGTTACTGTGCAGAACAATAAACTTGCTAAATCACCACAGTACAATTTGGAAAGTGATACATATACAGTAGACATATATATCGGAGAATTTTTTCGTAACTTGGAAATCCTGTCAATAGATCAATTCAAGGGCAAAAGGCAGCACAGAACTGGACCAAATCTACTTATCAGTGCTCACTTTTTATATCACAGTGGAAATACATCTCTTGATCCTCTTTTGTTAGTCACTTCACAAGCACAAAATAAAGGATTTTATAGATGTCACCTGACAAGCTCTGACACTACTCACTCCATTTGACTCCACACTGAAGAACAGCCAGCAAAATTAAGCATTTCCACACATCTCAACCACTCACAGCTTAAACTATGATCTAGATGCGTGAAGACAATGCCTTGTGCAATGAAATGGCTGTGGCACATAAACATGTTCCATTAAGCTACCAATGTGGAGAGATAATATTGGTATTTTTTAAAACTGACAAATTATTCACTCCGGTTTTGGCAAACACAGTAAATCCATGATTAAGATAACCAGTCTCTTCCCCAAAAAACCCTTAACAAATTCCCCTTGCAGATCCTTAATAAAGTTATATCTTGCACCATCCATCTGGTAAATAGTGATACTTGGAAAAATAGAAACAATGAGAAAGCCATTCCATGCATATTCAGAGAGTTGTAATTGCTATGGAAACCATCTCTAGTAATTCAGTCTTTGTCTCAAAGCATTAGAGGCAAATCATGATACAATGACAGCAAAGAAAGCATAATACTGCCTAAGATGGCAAAGTTCAAAATTCAAGAGAAAATTAAACCACCGTGCGAGAAAATCCTTCAATGTTCTCATATCTTTCAGGTTCTTTTTTGGTGCATATTTATGTGGATAAGCCCTTTGGCCTTGGTTTTTGCCTGGGCTTCCCAAATAGCTGCTTCAGTAGCACTGATGGCTGGCAGAACCACTGCAGTTCTTGCAAAAAAAGCACACTGTTGCTTTAGTCTATTCTTCAAGTAATCTAATTTAACCACCCTTTACTACTAGAAATTTTAGGAAGCTGGAAAACATGTAAATTCAAGCAATGCCATTCCTTTTTAAGCTCTAAGAAGACTGAGAACAGGGTCAAGGAGTCAGAGATAATCAACTATGGCAATTAGATTTAATGTAAAGGTAGGTAAAATAAGAACCGACTGTTTTTAGAGTAAAAAGATCAAAACCAAAGCAAACAACAAGACTGTTTTAGAATATTATATGCCTTGCTTTCACTTCTCTTATATGCAGTATTCTCAATTCGTTTTATTGTATTCATACTACAAGAACGTGTTAATCAGTATTTCAGAATATTTTCAGCACTCCGTCCTGTTTCCTCACAGTAGCCTTCCCACTGATAAACCAGAGTTGATCTCACAACAGCTCCTAATCAACCTCAACAGTTCCATTGTATCACTTTCCAAATTCTTTTCCTGAATCAAGTTAGCAAATGAAATATGTATACATCTACTACTCCAGATCATGTAAAAAAATTGCCACTTCTGATGCGCTTACCTTTATTCTAGGTACACCATTTCCAGATAGAATATCATCCCAAATACTATTTGGGAAGTACACTGCATTTCAAGTGCTTTTCTTTTTTCAGGTACATCCCATCCCATACACTCTCATAAAGCGTAAGTCCATAAATGGCTTGAGTCAGCAAAGGTTTACAGTAATGTCGTTAATGTTGTTTATAAGCAACAACTTGTACTTTTTTAAAAGGCTACTTTTGTTGAAAATTCTGCACACCTGTCTGGTGAATGATGATTTGTGTAATAAGGATTTGGGTTTATGATCATGTGAACCTGCCTTTCCTACCTTTATTTAGGTAGAGCCTTCTAAGATATAGAAACCAAATTCCCATGGAAGATAAACTCTAGGAAACACTTCTTTTTCACATTATAGTAAGAAGACTAGTCAGATGTGAGCAAATAACCACATTTTGTCAAGCAAAGCACAGGATGCAAATTTTATACGAGTATTATTCTGACAATGAACAGGCAAGCAAGAGCTATTCCCACATAACGTCATTTGGTTTAGGATTAATCCACCAATATTTTTTTCATGGATATGAACTGGCAGGATGTGAACCTTAAACGTAACTGTGCCATTGATCACAGCAATTGTTTATAGCCATCAGCAGCTCTAAAGCTGGATTTATCATAACCTCAACCACAACCTCAGCTTTCAGGATAAAAAGTGACTGAACTACACAGCAAGTTACAGACAAAATTAAGTACTTGTGTACAAACCAAAAGAATGATTTGTTCTTAGAATTGTTTCAGAGGAAAAAAACAATAGTAGTTTGTTTATAAAACATCAATACAGCAAGGATCTTGATTTTGCTTCTCTGAAATTCACTGGGATATCATTGTCAAAGTTAGCAAACTAATGCATAAAAAATGGTGCTCGTCAAAATGTTTAAAAGGAAAGAAACATGTAGCATTTATTCTTTTTAGACTAACAGAGTAAAAGCACAAAAGTTTTGACTCTGGGACAGACTGTTCACTACAATTCATAATAATAACTTTTGTGCAAACAAATTGATACATTTAAGAAAGCCTCCTACATAAGGGGAAAATAAAAAACCAAATCAGACTGAAGCCATGATAGGAAAGGCACAAGAAAGGCAGAGATGGATTATAGCTCAAAGTTCTGGGAAGATAGAGGAGAATACCCCAAAAGCTGGGAGCTAAAAAGGAAAAAGCTGCAATGGAGAATCTGAAAGAATGAGTCAATGGACCATGAGATTTCTAGAAGTACGTATCTTTCCACGTAGAGCATGTTTGTATTCAAACCCAAAATTCAAGAAAACACCACTAGAGCTTTCTGTGCGGCAGCACCCAAAAAATAAATGATGTGTACTTCCATCAAATTAAAAAATGTAGTTATTCACTTGATCTTGCATGAGTGTCAGGGTTAGTTTCTTACATTATCTGATATACTGTCTATGAACCTGGATATGAAAATTTTGCCCCAGTCCTCTACAGAGCACTTTAGCAAAACTCTGTCTAGCTTTAGTTCTGTCATACGTTATGCTTATGCTGAAAGTTTAAACTGCGTTTTTATGAAGAACCATTTAGTCCATACCTTATTAATATCTGTATCATCTTTAATTATGTGGACTTGCATGTTTAGAATTCTGCTTGCTTTCCTAGCTGGAAAGAGGTTTAAGTCTCTTTTGAAGTCTCACATATCATCAGATTAATTTGTACAGTTCCTCATTAACATAGAAAGATTATACCAATTTACTTGTTTTCTTAGCAATAAACATATTAAATAAGTGGGACATCTAGAGGCCTTACAATTTCAAGGATCTAAAAAAATATTCAACAGTCAGATGAGATTTTTGAGTGTTGTATTTGTAAACCATTTTATCTGACTAACCTGAAAACTCCCTAGAAACATACACTCCAGGATGAAGCACAGCATGCAAAATTTGCAAGTTATTCAGAGAACTCTTGGGGCTCAGTAAAGACTATTTATTATTCAGGTATAAAATCAGAAGCCAGCTTCAGTCTTAACTATGGAATGATTATTGCTGCTTCATAATTAGAGGTTTCCTACAGGCTCTGAAGAATATAAGCCAATAGTTTTCGCTCTACTTTAAATTGAGTTTAAAACATCATTAAAAATAGAACAGATCACACATTCATAATACTATCTTACTAAGGCAGAAATCTGAGAGGTGTGATAATTTGGTACATATCTAATTTTTTCAGATACAGTTACTGCAAATGAGGAGTAGAAAAGACATTGATTTGAAATACAAGTAAAGATGTAGATTCAAATTCTGATTTTGGCACTGCATGATAAATCCTAGGAAATTCATTCAAGCTTATAAATGCTCCAAAGATGTTCAAGGTACTACTTACTAAAGAGGTTATTTTTCTTTATATGTTCTTGGGAAATACGATACATTCAAACTAGGATGTAAAAGCCAACAATTACTGGAGGGAAAAAAAGAAAAGAAAGAAACAAGAGAAAGTATTGCAATTCCCTGGAATAATATAACACTGATAGAAGGTACCATTATTTCTCACTTTGAAAAGCCCTAAGGGAAAACATCCTTGGAAAATTGCAACATTGCAGTACAGAGCTTCTATATGTCACGTTCAGACACTTCTCTTTTCCTACAGGCAGTTAATCAGCCTCTTTACCTCACTGGAATACACCAGCCAGGCAGATGGATATTTTATTTACATCCAAGTCCTGTTTTACTTAGCATAGTAGAAGCAGGGATGAGCCTTTTCCTTTGTGTGGAAATCTAAATTTCTCTTCCTAGAAAACAGTTATCTCAAATATGATATCAATGGCAAGGCTTCCTTGAAAAGTCACACAGTGCATTATAGGACAGTTGACATCACAGAGCAAGGCATGAATCAGTGGTGCGTATTTCAGAAGATCAAGCCTGACACTGACTCCCAATTTCCTCTGCTTGGGTGCTATCCCTGTCTTGATAGCCCTAACTTCTAGTAATTGTGGATTTAGTTAACTGAGGTTTTAATCCTCAAATTCTGTGAATTTATCTACTGATTGAGGAAGTACATAAACAGAACATTGTACAACACTGTAAAAATGTTGCATTTACACACTGTAAAAATGCTACATTTGTTGTCTTTGCTGTATGTATTCTACAATCAAACAATTAGAGGAAAGAAAAACACCAGAGATCAGGAGAGTTTGCTTCATGTTAACTTTATGTTCTCTTTAATAGTCAAGGAAGAGTTTTAGAGGTATGAATCTGCCCTGTGTAGAAAACCAGAATATTCCTTCACTGAAGAAACTGAGTTGCTTCAGTTGTAAAAGTGTTAAGTAAAATATTACAAATGTGTTCCTACATTAGCAGCAACATCTTGTTTCAATAATAGGCTAAAAGCACTCTAATTAGATATTTCCATCAAGTAAAACAATATAAATACCACTTTTAAAATCTTCAAATTAATATGAAAAGGGTTTTAATCCTTGCTAAATGACTCTTGCATTTAGACAAACAGTAAATTTTAGAATATGCCTTAGAAAAAAAGTCTGTATAAAACTGATACTTCAGACTAACTTGTAAGATGTATGTTACCAGTGAAATTTAGAGACAGACACAATTTTGTTCCTTGTTTGTTTTACCCACAGGATACCACTACAGCAATATTGTTGCTTTATGCTCTACACAAAGTTATCTTATTCACATATACAGCAAAGGCCTGATCTGAAATACAGCTTTAAAAACAATGACTAAAGCTGTCATTTCAAATAAGCTTTAGAAAGAGAAGCGCATAACTCTGATGACTGATGAGAATAACAGCCTGAGGTGCCAATTAGCTCCATAGGTGTCTGTTTTCCTGGTGCCTAAAAAGCATGCTTTTCAGAATGCTGCGTCAATCTTATCTGAAACATTTCCCCTATGAGGTCTTGTTGAAGCTATATTCAATAGAACATTTGGGTTGCAAACAGGAGTTACTATATTTACACAAAGCTCCATTTTTAATCCCTAAATTTTATAACTATTCTATTGGAATCAAAAGGAAAAATAAACTCATTGTTCCAATAACTTATGCCACATGTTTACCGTTCAAATACAGTTCGGTTCTAAGTAATAACACTGAAAGATCGTTTCTTTCACAAAAAAAAAAAACAAAACATTTCTAGTAGCACTTGGAACATGAAGTTTTTCATCAACACTTTTTCACCTAGGGTCAGGACACTCAAAATCTTCTTCTAAACATGCAAAACGAGATTTGCATTGCACTGCTACACAGCAAAACTACACTGGTCATAACAGTGCCAATGTTCACACATATGGAATACTGTCAATATACATCCATGTTAAAATACTCCCCATTGCATCAACTACTTCATCTTTTGTTAATAACAAAGTAGTTAATTTGTAAAACTACTTCTATTAAATGAACAACTAAGTATCTGCGAATGAATATGACCATGTCCTTTAGAAATGTATGCTAGACTTCAACATAAGCAGTGTATTAAAACACTTCATCTACCTCTCATTTATATATATTGCTACAATAAAGAAATCTCATTATATTTCATTATTTTTACATCAGAAACTCTTAAAGTGGGATGCTCCACATGGTCACCACATATATTATTTACATAGGATGCATAAGCAGGGATGGGGGAAATCAAAATTAAGCTTGTTCAGGGTACGTAAGTATGAACTGTAAATGGGGAGAAAAAATTCTGTGGAAATCATTAACAGCTCCTTAAGTTTAACTCTCAGTTTACTTGAGACAAAGAACATTGAACATACTTGCTGTTGCTTGCATGGCAATTAAATTTAAGGGGAAAACAAAGGTGAGAGAGTTAGTAATTCCGGGGTCTCAGGGTCTGTGCAAAGCCAGTGTAGAACAAGAACTTCCCTTACTAATGTTCCCTATCCATCAAACCATAACCCAAATCAGTTCTTCTAGCAGAGTTCATTTTTAACCCAGCCAAAGCATGTCATATTTAATTTTTACAAATAGCTTCCTTGAAAAAGAATAATTAGGTTTTCCTTTATAGGGGAAATATTTTTTAACCTGTAAAGAATGTTCTGGATGTAGACTGCTGGAGAAAAATCTCTTTCAGCCAATCATCAGTTACAGAAAGTGCACACCTCAGAACTAAATGTTCCAAGAACATGATTAGATGAGGCTAAAAGATGTCTTATAATACAATTCCAAATTATGGAACACATTTTTTCAATTTCCAATGTAACTAACTTCATACCGACACATAAACATGATTATTTTTATTCTTGCTCTTTTTCTTAGACAGGAAGTTTGTTCTTATTTTAAAAGATAAAAATATTTCCTCAGGTACCTGGATAACAAAACCATGCATTAAATCAGACTATTTCACTACAGCAGTCTTATCTTTCAACTATAACCTCCAACCTCTTTGGTTTTATTAAACAAATAAACACCTTTTTTTATTAAACAAATTAAACATCTTTTCATTAAAGGTATGAAAAAGAATGCGGGGGCTACAGGAACAACGTAATAATTGACCAATATGATCAAGGCGCTGAACAATTTATTGAGCAGAAATATTACTTTTATAGGAGAGTTTCAGAGCACCAGAATATTTGATAACATACGATTGGTTAATATTTCTTAGCCTAACACTAGCAACAGATATATGATTGGTTAAAAGCCTAAAGGTTACATTCTCAT
>JAOEHX010037291.1:0-11698 GCA_025448015.1 Bolborhynchus lineola
TTAAGAAAAAGGAAAAAAAAAAAAAAAATCATTGTTGAGCAACTGGAAGAAAATATTTCTGCTATTTAAGCATTAAATGCTACAACATTTTAAGTATAAAACTTTAATTGGTGTTTAATGCAGCCCAATAGTTAATGCGTTAGTGTCTTCCTAAGCTGAGGTCATGTGAGGATCGCTTGTATTTGAACTACTGCGAACTTTTGGGTTTATGGTTTATTATTTATTATCTTATTTTTTTTAATGAAGGTATTAAAGTTTTCCATGTGGGTGCAGTGTATTTTGGCTTCAAAAGTCAGACCTGAATAAGAGTGACTTTGACACAGGAACAAGTATGTGGTTATTAGATGTGGGTGTAGCACCTTGGACTCCTGCCCATGGCCCCTCTCTTCCCTCCCCACCTCCCCCCCACTTCCATTTTTTTTGGCAACAGTTACCAGTAGAAAGTTGCAGGCTGTGTAACTTACCTCAGCCCTATTGAATATTGCTGCTTCCCATCCCTCCTGCCTTTTCACTCCTTGGAGTTTTCACACTTTCCTGTTAACTCATAAATGTGTTGCTTAGGGCATTTAGCTGAGAGACTGGACGGAAAGCCACAGTTCACTATCTTTTGTTCTCATAATGTCATTTGAAGAAGACTGAAAAACTGGAGTCCACCAGAGACAGGGAATGCACTTCCACTGATCAGCTTTTGTTTAGGCAAAAGTTTTAAACTATGACTTCTTTAGCTTTATACAAATGGAAGGAATAAAACCTTTGGAAAGAACAGTTCATGTACCAGACAAATTTAAGCTAATGGTTAGATGTGTAAGGTGAATCAACTGGGATAAATATTTGTCTTATCAGAGACACTCATAGCTACTCAAATAATTTGGTAGTGACAATAGGACATCCCTTTCAAAGAGATGTTTGAACTGTACAAATTAAAATTTGGTGAGGTTCTATGGTCCGTTATGCACAGGTTAGATCAGACTTTTTTATAGCCTTATCTCTCTTTAACAACAGATTATCTTTCCGTTCCTAGATTTTAGTCTATTTCCATCACATCTGAGAATAAACAATTTTTGCAGTCATCTGGTTCAAGAGGAAGGAAATAAATAGGTCAGAAAATAAGCTATGTATGGATGTAATCTTTTAGGAAAACTGTTTACCTGTCAGACAAGTGTAAGGGGAGACCAGAGGGTTTTTTTTTCCCTGCTTCTTGAGTGTACAGGAACGTTACAGAAGGCTAACTGAAAAGGACACTTGTGAGTCTGGTCACTCTGTTGTATGAACCAAATCTGTGCCATTTAACTTCTCCTATATAATGCATCCTTCCATTCAGCAGGGACTATATGTTGACAACAAGTCACACAGCAAAGTATGGGCATCTGCACTTCATTCTTTCTCTTGTGAAATAGCCTCTTACCTT
Organism: Bolborhynchus lineola; assembly: GCA_025448015.1. Classification (NCBI taxonomy): domain Eukaryota; kingdom Metazoa; phylum Chordata; class Aves; order Psittaciformes; family Psittacidae; genus Bolborhynchus; species Bolborhynchus lineola. The sequence goes on from JAOEHX010037291.1 coordinate 1,409, forward strand.
TTAGATAAGAGCCTCTTTTATATAAGAGGCTTCTGTGTTACTTTTAGAAAAAAAATAATAAAATTTTACCTTTATATATTAAAGCTATGTTCATGATTCTTCACGTACATTGGCATTGCAATTTCTCAGGCCTGTATTTTGATGTCATTATCCAGTAGCTCAGGATTGAATTGTTCTTTCTGTAATATCACTTAAGACTTCAAGAATAAGATTTTTTTTCTATTTTTTTTCTTAAATGTTCAGAGAACATATTCTGCTTCTCTTTTGTCTACCTAAAATGGAGAAAACTTTTTTGAGTGATTTAATTAGGTTTATTGCCTCTATCTGTTCATCTAAAAAAGATTCCTTTGTCCTTCTGACTATCAAAATGCCCTTTCATCACTGTCACCTCACCTTGTATGGTTTCAGAATCTTCTTTTTGAATCTTAATATTGTACATTTTGTGAGAATGACATTGTGTTTAAAAATTGCTCTTCCTTTCCATCAAAATTAATTTAAAATGTTTTGTCTAAGCACAAATAAACTTTTGCAGCACTTGAGACAGAAGATGTGATGAGTACTGGATATCTGTTAAGTCCTGTAATGTATGTTTTATCATGTCTCTCGATTAACAAGTTGCATTTTCAATTCACGGTGGTACCAAGTGAAACAAAAACAATAAAGACTTCAGGATGTCCCACTTTCTTACAGCTCATATGAAATTCACTAAATCAAAAAAGCATCGTTCTGTTTTCCAGTCTTGATGCTCAATTTATTTTTTTTTTTTTTTTGAAAGTGGTAGCAATTTCTTATTTCAAGAATCCAGATGTTTTGGGAGAACAAAAAAGGTAGAGCCTATCATCTGGTCTTCACTAAGACATCCTAGAAGCTGTGCTTCTAGTAATTTTTATACTTGGTAAGTGCTTTGGATTGCAGAATTCCAACAGCCATTAAAAAAAGGCCTTTTGGAGGTGTAGAAAATATGATTGTAGCCTTTCACTGTGTGTACAGTGTCATGTCAACCTGTTTTATACTTCTGTGAATCTTGATACCCTTAATTCCAAGAAACAAGCTCTAGGGTGGAGTTTTTGAAATAATATATCTCATAGCTCAAGGGCAGTTGATTGGATTATTAATAATCCTAGATATGTGCAAAAGAATAAACTGCTTCAGTGAGTTTTTAAAATCTATTAACATTTTGTGTTAATCTTCTACCATTTTCCTTGGCAATGTGGAAGTACTTTGTGCCAACATGATTTGCAGTATCATTATGAGAATTGTTGTAACTTAAAATAGACTTTAGTAGTTTGACATGAGAATTATTAAATGGGGAACTGTAGGTATAGTTAGTGGTTAGATTTTCATAGGGATCTACTCTACATCAAAATCTCAGAACTGGTAGCAAGATTATACTGATGGTAGCATAGACGAGTGACCCAGTGCCACAGCTCTCATTAGTAGCAGAAAAGGAAATTTCCGGTTGATGATAAGATGAACTTAAGTCCCAGTTTTCTAATTTGATCTTATCAGTGCATCTGAGCTGAGTGATGTTAGGAAATCTGTTGTAATCTGGAAAGGAAAAAACTTGCCTCATATGGAAAAAATTTCTGATATCTGTTATTAATACTTTCCCTGCCATTGTTGAAGAAAACTAAAAATGGAAAGTGCTCACTGAATGAGTATTTGCAGTAGAGGAGCAGAAACTGTTTCTTTTTTGTTTTAATCAGTTCCATCTCTGCCTTTTGTAAAAGAAATATAAAAAGTGATGTTAATACAACCTGCTTGTATACCTCCACTTTTGAACAGATGTTTATTTTGAAGATCCGGAAACTATAAATATAGTTTAAGCTCCTCAGAGACTTGAGCAAATCCATTGTGAATAAATGGTCAGTGGTGTTTACCTTATAGTGAAGTTTGTGTGGGGAGAGAGAGCAAGGTGATGATTGAAAGTTCTAGTCCTTCTTTCCAACCAGAAACTGGCTTATCATTCAGCACCTGTCTTTTTGCCTTTAGACATCCCAAGCATCTGTATGCTTATACGTTTAATGTTAATTCAGTTGAGTTTTTGTTTTCTGCTCAAGTGAAAGATATTAAATGGTGAAAGTCGTAATTATCCTTAAGTTTTAACCTGTTCTTACAACCCTTATTGTTCAGCTTACTGTTCAAAAAAGGATTTATTTAATGCAGTCATAAGGGCAGTCCTTTTAAACTGACAAAATTCTTAAGTATCCTTGTTAGGATTTCTACTATATTTGTTGAGTGTGTAACAGAATGAAGTGTAATATACTTCTAGTTTCAAAGAATTTACATATCTAGATACGATATGTGAAGGTAAAATAGAGGTATGAAATAAGAAATGTAGACAGTGGGTTAACATCACTGCTAAGAATTAAACTAGTGAGTCATATATTCTAATGCCACACTGTTCAGATAGAGCAGGGTGTTTTGGGTTCTGGAGAATATTCTGCTGTTGAAGTCTGGGTAGGAGATTACTATCTATAACTATAGTTTGCCCTGTCTTAAAGGGCTGAGACACTGAACACAGAAAGATAGAATGGCTAAAGTGCCTACTATTTAAAAGCTAATGCATTAGGTAAGGGACTTTTTAATAGTTGTATTAGGAAGGAGCTAATTTCTGAAAATTAGTCAGCTTTTTATTAATAGGTGAGAAAACATACATTGATATTTTGTCTAGCGCTGTCATGTCTAAAATTATCTGTGCTGGTTAACTTGGCCAACCTATTTCAAAACAGGCTACGTGAACTACAGAACTGAGGCTGTTCTGGAACAAAGACTAAGCTGAACTCCTGGCAAGAAAACTGGAATAGAAACTGTTTGCAGATTTTATATTTGCAATAATTGATACTAATTTGATAAGTGAACTTCAGACAGAGATATTTCAGAGATTCCAGATAATTTTGTCTTCCTGTAAATGTCAGTAAATTAGGAAATGCGTAGGAAACTACTAAATTTTCTCTTTTTTTAACCTGCTGAGTTCAGCTATGTTAGTTTTAAAGCTGAAAGCTCACCTTGTGTGTTTGCCTTAGCAGCAGCTGCAAAAACTCTTGGGGTATGTGTATGGATATTTGACATACAGAGGAGTCATGTTACAGCTGTTTAGTTTTCTGGTGCCAAATATATTTTAAAGTATGTTGTAGCTCATTATCATTGGTATCAGTCAAAATCTATTCTGATGCATTTTGATACTGGAATAATGTGAGGTTTGAGTTCTTGGGGGGTTTGAACATCAGCTTTATTATTTCAAAGACACCCATGCTTAACAAGGACCAAACTTACTTGGTCTTTCAAGCCCTAATGGCAGAAGTTATGTTGTGCTAAAAAAAAGAGGGGAGAAAGCCCTCGAAATTCCCATAAGTTTGTAGGGAACCTTTTCTAGCTTGCTTTTTTTCTCCCCTCCTCCCCCCACTCCATCTTTATTGTTTTGTGCTTACTGCTAACACTGTCATGGGTACAAAATCAACACGTCTGTTTTTTGTAAAATAGGGTATAGAGTAAGTCATTGCTTTTTGATGTTTTTGCTTACAATGATTTTGTAGTAGTAATGGAAAGATAGGCAAATATGTACCAGTACAGTTAGAAAGATAATAGAGTCAAAAGTAAAATGTAATACGTAAACTGAAATACTTTTAAGCTATTTTGAATTTTTTTTTAGACTTTGTAAAGTATCGTGTTAAATGATCTAACTTAGAAGCCAGTGTTGTTTCTGGTAATAATAAGATAAGTACAGATAGAAATGTGTTGTGAACTGTTGCTATGTTTTGATATACAAAGTTCTGATTGCTGTATTGCAGAATAAACCACCCCATTAAAACATTATCCACTTCATGGTTCTCAAACTTCCTTTCCCTTGTTTTGTATTAAAGCCCCCTTTCCTATCAGTGTTCTCATAAATGTATATTTCCACTCTGATCAGTTACAGGCCATTGTAATATAAATTGCTGCGTACTTTCCTGCTAGGTGAAGGTTCACAATACCTATTAAATAAAAAGAAAAGTCAAAAAGCCTCCACCCTCACTGCCCCCCAAGAATACAAGAAGCAAACCAAAATAACTTCGTGATGATAGTCATGACCTTGACTCAGTCTGGCCTAATGTATGTCCAAATTTTTCCTTGCATGTTGAAGCAAATTTGTCCTTCACCCTTAACTTAGGCCTTCTCTCCTTAGCTAGTCTTTGTGCCTTCTGTCTGCATCGAGATATTACAGGGAATTGCTTCCTTCTATATGCGTTAAGTCCAGTTTTTCACAGGCTGTGTTCAAACCAGCCTAGTATTTGGTAATGCACAGTGGAAGAGAAAGTATAACACTGCGTGGGGATTTTCTGTTGTAGCATTTTGGTTGTTAGTTTTTAAGTCTGTTATTTCTCCTGTCCCATCTTACTGTCCAGGAGGGGAGAGTAGGGGTCAGAATTTAAGAGATGATTTTACGATTTTTTTTTCTTAATAATTTTCCAAGTCTAATCACAGCTTCATGGAGGCTCTTTGTCGTGGCAGTGGCTGACAGTAACATGCCGCTAGTAGGTACCAAGGGCAGGAGGGGCAGGGTAGTGCTAGGGTGAGGGCATGTGTAGTGGTGGTTTCTCAGAACAGTTTCCCAACTCTTACTTTGCAGCTCAGGGCTTGTGAAAACAGGATGGTGTCCTGTTACGCCATAGGCCTTGATAGATTTTTATATTCAGTAGTTTGTCTACTAGGTATTTATTAGTCACAAAATTATTATCCACAGCATCCTGCCTGGGGAATTTTTGAACTTGCCATCTATTTTCATTTAATGATAAAACAAGTAATGGTATTTTTAATTTCTAATCTACATTTAGCTTATATTTTCTTATTGTTTAACAAGGGATTAAAATGGACAAATAGAATAATGCTTTTTAAAATCCAGTAATAATTCAAAAAACCCTGACAACTGACCCTGTTAAGAAGAGAGTAGGGTTTTTACTGTGGCAGATGTTTGGACCATTGTACAGCCTGAGCTGCTTTCATTTTCCGTCCCAGTGTTCTCAACAAGTTAGGAGAGGCAGAGGCTAAAGCCAGATGCAATATAATGAAATATCTTAATCTTCCTTGTTTCTTTCTTCCCTGAAATATAATTGGACTTCAACAGGAAAGTTTAGTCTCCAGCTTGAGAATCATTTGGTTGGCCAAAATTTCAGACTGTTAAGATTACTTACGTTTAGCAAAGCATGAAACTTCTAATAAACTTAAAACTAATCTTGTTTTTCAGACTGAAAACCTAGAGAGTACCATAACCATACCAGATATCAAATTACACAGCAACCCTTCAGCGTTTAATGTTTACTGCAATGTCCGCCATTGTGTGTTGGAGTGGCAGAAAAAGGAAGCATCTGTATCTCTGGCTTCGAAGAACAGTGTACAGAGTGGGGATTCGGACAGTGATGAAGAAGAGGAATCCAAAGAGCCACCTATTAAACTCCCAAAGGCAAGTAACTGGATGTAGCTTAAAGCGTGCCATGCGTTTCATCTAGTGTTGGTATGTTCTTTGTGGGGAATAAAGAACAGCATTACAAGCCAGCTGCTCAAAAAATAGCTGTAGTTTATTTGTAGTCAGTCTAGTCCAGAATCGTCTGATTTGATGAATTAGGAAGATCTGTGTATCCCCGTAATTCCTTTCAAGTCAGTTAAATGTCAGGTAAACATTAAGCATGTACTTCTTTACTGGTGGTTGAAAATAACCGACAGCCTAAAAGGTCTACAAAAAATGTAAATAAGGCAGCTCTTATCTGTCAGAGGCTACTACCTGTAGTGATAAAGGCTCCTTTCTTTTGCTTTACCCTATAAAAGAATAAATTTTTCTGCTATTGGAATTCAACTGTTGGAGTGTTTTCTAAGATGATTTGCCAGGTATACGTGTAATTGCAGTAATTGCCTATTATTCTTACTACCTTAGCTTTTCGATCATCCCTGTTTTGGATCTCCTGCCTTTTGGCACTTATAGTAATGCACATTAAGAATTTGGACATTACAGTTCAACAGGGTAGGATTTTTACTGTTCACTACTCCTGTGCTTATAATTTATATCAAAGTTACTGATTTTTTTTCTTTTAATTTGCTGATTCACTGGTTTTGTACTATGTAACTTCTGTGCATCTAGTTTTGATTTTTGCTAGCTTATTGATGCTATGAATCCTGCTTCCTTTTGTTGTTCTGGGTATAAAAAGTGCATTCAGTTTATCTTTCTCTTTGCTCTAAACCAAAAACTGAATTAAAAAGGTTCTTGCAGCAGTGGTTATGCAGAATGTTCGAGTTGCTTAGAGAATTAGAATTTTATAGGTGCTTGTGTTTAGATAGCATTATCTGGAGGGCAGAGTTGCACCTGGATATAATGATGAAGAATTAAAAAGGAATAAATCAAAGTCATGTAACTGCAATTTGGTAACTGATATTTCATGGTTGGTAAGTCACAGAGTAAACAGACTGGTTTGGGTTGGAAAGGACCTTAAGGATCACCTGGTTCCAACCCTCCCTGCCATGGACACGGACACCTTCCACTGGACAATGTTACTCAGTGCCCTGTCCAGCCTGATCTTAAACACTGCCAGGGATGGGGCAGCCACAGCTTCTCTGGGCAACCTGTGCTAGTATCTCACCTTCCTGTCTCTCCCCTTGCAGTTTAGAGCCATTCCCCTTGTTTATGAACTGCATTTGACTCCTTGTGGATTATGTTAAGTGAATTAACAAGTGATTGTAGGTGTGTCATTTGAAATATAAGTAAAAGGCAGTGTAGCTATTAGCATTCATAAAGAATTCAATGGAGTCTTGAAGGGATTTTGAAATGAAAAGAGGTTCCAAGAAGGATGAGATTTATCAGGGGTATGGACAGAACACTTGCGTGTAGAAACTAAAACACTGACATTGTTTAAAGGTATTAGCTTATCAGAAGGATAAGCCAGACAAGTGGTGCAGGTTTAAAAAGATGGTGGCTTAGGAAAAGTGGTGGGGAAACTGTAGGTAGGAAGCTTTTTCGTTTATCTCATAATGTCTGTGTCCAGGCTAGAATTCTGTGTACCTTTTGTAAGGTGGGTTTACACCTTTGATCTGAAGTCTCAGAGATATTGCAAAAGGCATGGGAGGATGAATGCATGGAGAGCATCAGTAAGAGCTGGCAGGTTGTGACACAGCGACTATGGCTGCAGCAATACTTGTTTTGGCTCAGACCTGTCAGAGAGCAGTGAGAACAAGCTTAAGATGTCTTGAAAAGAACTTTTCTTACTCTGGCCTTCAGTGCACAGTTTGGAGCTGAGACATTATATACATGTGGGTCTATATATATAATATGCATATCTATATATATTAAGGTTAAAAGAACTGTTTTAAGAAGCCTACCCAGTCTGTTGGTCTCAAGATACTAAAAAAAACCCAAACAATCCAAAACCTGTGCAGATCAGGCAGAATCCCAGCAGAACTATCCATTGTTGATGCCTACTGTAGTGGAAGTTCATAAAATTATTTTTTTCTATTTGTTACATTCTCTGCTTTCTCCAGCTGCCTGTCAGCTGCTGGATGAGGTTCTCAGTCTGAAGATTGGGAAGAATACAATAAACTGCTCAGTTTCTCTCAAAGATACTATCACTGAAGAGAAAGAGTCTTTCTTTAGCCTAGAAGGTCAGCATTGAAGGGTTTGGGTTGGTAGGGACCTTAAGGATCACCTAGTTCCAAGGCCACCCTGCCATGTGCAGGGACACCTTTCATTAGACCAGGTTGCTTGGAGCCCCGTCCAAATTGGCCTTGAACACTTCCAGGGATGATGCAGCCACAGCTTCTTTGGGCAACCTGTTCCAGTGGCTCACCACCATCTTAGTGAAGAATTGCTTCCAAATATCTAGTCTGTATCTGTCCTCAGTTCAAAGCTATTCCCCCTTGTCCTATCACTATTTGCTTTTATAAAAAGAAATACAAAGATGATAACTGAGTTTTGGATCCTGGAAAAACCATCCATGCTGTGGTTTTGTATGTGTGTGCTTTTTTCCACTGCACTGAAGATATGAAATGAAAGAGGTAATTTGCAGGAAAATTGTGGTCACACTTCGAAGACTTGATTTGATTATGTTTCTATTCTTCCTCCAAAAGTCAAACAGGTGGTGAAATAACTTGAGGAAGACAGGAATAAAAATGACAGAGAAGACATTTATGAGGCATCCTTTAGAACCTGCTGTTGCCTGTCAGAACAGATTTGTTTTAAGCATGAGTGGCAGTTCCATTAACTTATTTTCATGTTTCAGTCTTTTTTTTTCCTTACATTTTACTCAGGGTGAACCTACATTAAACACTCCAAGCACTGTGGCTCTGGTCCTGACAGAAACACATGGTGAAGTTTTGAAGATAGAGTTGTGTTGTGGTTTAAGCCCAGCTGTAACTCAGAACCACACAACCACTTGCTCACTCTTCCCTTTCTTCCTCCCCCCACCCCCAGGGGGATGGGGAGGATAATGGGAAGAATGTAACTCGTACAGGTTGAGATAAGAACAGTGCAGTAACTAAGGTATAACACAAAATGGCTACTGCTACCACCAATAGTAATAATGATAAGGGAAATAACAAGGGAAGGGAATACAACCACTCACCACCTGCTGACCGGTACCCATCCTGACCCGAGCAGTGATCTAACCTTTCCGGGTGACTGTCTCCAGTTTATATAATGGTCAGGACGTGCTTTGGTATGGAATACCTCTTTCGCTAGTTTGAGCCAGGTGTCCTGTCTCTGCTGCCTCCCTGCTTCCCCATCTCATGCAGAGCATGAGACTCAGAAAGTCCTTGGTCAGAGTAAATGTTACGGAGCAGCAACTAGACATCGGTGTTGTCAGCTTTGTTCCCAGTCTGAAAGTGAAAACCACAGCAGTGCGCCAGCTGCTGAGAAGGAGAAAAATGACTGCTATGGCTGAACCCAGGATAGGTTGCTTATTTGTAATTAGTTAACCTTTTTTCACCTTCATCATTATTACATACTTTGAAAAAGAAGTGAAAGGGAGCATTCAGTGAAGAGGAGAGTAATTCTAATTTCAGAATATTCAGGAATTCTAAAAGAGGAAGCCAGGAGTGGTTGTAACAGTGCTTTACAGATGTTGTAGTTGTTGGCTTAATGCATGTCTAAGTACATATGGAGTTCCAGTGATGAGCAATTGATCCTCATTTTTGTGACAAAAAATAATCTCATAGGCTTTGAAAAGAAAAGTACTAGTTCTGCCAGTATCAGCTGTCAAATGTATCATTTCTCAATTTGGGAAGTCAGGTTGCAAGTGAATTCTAGCTTGCTGGTTCTTGTTAATGAACAAGGAAATAGGAAAAAGGTCTCAAAGTGCAAACTCCATAGAAATTAGAAGGCCTCAAAGGCACAGTTTATCTTACATCGTAAAAAAATCAAAAAAGTTTTTCAGGGAGCTATTGCCCTGCTTAGATAAGTGCTTTCATAAAATGACATTACTTCTAATATTTGCTAGTAGAGTTGTGTAGGTAGGTTCTTGATTTTAATTCTTTTGAATTGCCTTTATATTCTGTATTACATTCTTGTTATTCAAATAGCTATCTTGTTCTGTGAACACTGAGGTATACCCTTATTGGTGAAGGTACAAAAATACTAACAGTTACTCTGAAATATCTGTACTTCCTTAGATCATTGAAGTTGGATTATGTGAAGTCTTTGAACTGATAAAGGAGACAAGATTTTCTCATCCATCCTTGTGTCTCAGGAGCCTACAAGCCCTACTTAATGTACTTCAGGGCCAGCAACCAGAAGGTCTGCAATCAGAACCTCCTGAAGTCCTAGGTAATGTCTCATCTATTACTGTATTTGTATTAATACGTATCTGTTACTGTGTTGGACAGAATGAAATGGTATCTAGCAGGTATTTTTGTGAGATAGTAATATACTTGTTCTCAAGTGAATGACTTTATTCTGGAGCGTAAACTCCTTATGGTGTAACCAGTACTTTCTCAGCATTAATTTTTTGTAGAACAGTAATCTTGGGATGTAAAGGGGTACGTGTGTTTATATATATGAAAAATTTTGTTGCTGTGTAATGCAGCATTTCAGTGAAATGTAGTAAACGTCATAGTTTTTGTTCAACATCTTTGTTAGTGACATGGACAGTGGGATTGAGTGCTCCCTCAGCAAGTTTGCCAATGACACCAAGCTGGGTGGTTCGGTTGATAATGCTGGAGGGAAGGAATACCATCCAGAGGGACCCTGACACGGTTATGAGATGGGCTGATGCCAACCTGATGAAGTTTAACCATGCCAAGTGCAAGGTCCTACACCTGGGTTGGAGCAATCCC
>JAOEHX010037293.1:0-19110 GCA_025448015.1 Bolborhynchus lineola
TCAACCTGTGGGAGTTGCATTCTTTTGATTCTCCATATAGCAAACTGCGTGGCTGATTTACGGCTTAAACCACGACATCTAGCAAGAATGGATGTTACATTGATGCTTCCAACTGTTCTAGTAATTCTTATGATATCTCTTCCTCATTTACCTTCTGTCATACAAGTTCATAATGATCAGTCCTTCTTATTTAAATAAGCAAACAAATGGAAAAAAAAAAAGTGGTAGTTTTAGGTATTTTATTTAATTTTTTGAAATTACTTGAAAACAAAAAGCAGTGTCGCTAGATGAAAGGGCATTCTGTTTCCCTCCCGCCTAACTCGAAATCATTCAGCTGAGGAGAGCAGCTCCTAGATGTTAGGTGAATGCTTTGATACCCAGAGAACTTGTGGAGAAAATCTGCCCTCTCCTGAGAGGGGTTCAAATTAAATGTCAATTTACTAAAGTACAGATAGCTGACTGTATGACAAGCAAGAGATGAGCAAAGATGAGAGGAATGCAATTGACCAGGAAAACCAACAGAATATCCAGAGGCAACACTGGAAGTTCATGTCACTTTTTTTTTACGTGTGTCTGAGCTGAAGAGAAAGCTTAAGGATGACTGCACATCTTATGTGTTAGGACACTCACTTAAGACTTAGAACATCCAGATCCTACTTTGTTTCACTCTTCTCCATTTCATTAGTTCTTGCATTGCTCTCAAGTGATTTATGCAAAGCACCTAGGGTCAGCAAAGGAGAATGAACACTTTTAAAGTAAACTCTTCTCCCGCTAGCAAGTTGCCAGGTAATTCACTTGATTAGAAGTTGGTGGCATGGCATAACTGATTTCTATCCTGGCTAACAAGAAATAAAAGAGGGATATAATGGAGGTGTTCAAATTTGTGATTTGAACAAAGAAGAGAGTGAACTGTAAAAAGTCATTCTGATTTTTTTAAATTTATAAATTGGGGAGGTTGGCCAGTGTCCCAAATAACTCTCTCTCCTGTAATGCTAATTGGTATTTTTACCACTCAAAAGAAAAAGGAGAGAAAATAGGAAAATGGAAAGCCTCTTCAACTTAACCGGGCTTCCTTTTTGCATCAGCTGCTGGTCACAGAGTGGCTATGATATTGTTGTCTTGCTCCAGACTTAATCTCATTGCTTTTTTCTAAGACTCACCAGAATTATCCCACTTCAGCTGCCTTCCTACAGTTGTAGATGGTGAGTTACATTTGCAAAATAATGTGGATTTCGCTAATCACCCAGTTTCTGAACCTCCCTCACAACATTCTCTAGCCACAGTTGAAGTCATCTATCACATCAGACTTATATATTAGGTAAATTTTAAGTGTGTGTATATATATGTGTGTGTGCATATATCTCTGTCCAGCTGTATAAATATATATATGTACACATAGATTTGTAGATACAAATATATATCCATACCCCCTACAAGATAAAGAAATGAAAGAATGAGTCATTCTGGCAACTTGCAGTTCATGTCAAGGGCCAGGAGGGCCATATGTTCTTACTCCTGTAAACAAGCATGTCAAAGGATTGTGGCTGCTTAAATAGATCCTTGAAAGAAAATTCTGAAATCCTGCAGCCACGGTGCCTTCACATGTTTTGTCTCTACTGTATCTCTGCAAAGTGAATGTCTGAAGTCAGCATGTCAGGATTTATGTTTTAGGCCCATCTTCATGAATCCAAAGGAGCCCAGAAGAACACTAAGTCAGAGGAACCCCAAAAACCTCATCAGAGCAAAAGTAACTCCTGAACTGGTTTCTCCCAAGGTGATTGCTGGGAAGCTTTAGACCACTGCCTGGAGCAATACTTGCCAACCTGAGCCAATAAGAAACACTCCCTCCATCACCTCCCATTACAAGAAAGGGTAGGTGGGACTTTTATAGGAAGAACATTTTGAGATTTCACAAGACTCGTAATGTGGAGAAGGACCAAAAGTATGAGAAACAAGCATGGGAAATAGAGAAAAAAAAAGGATGAAAGGTTGTATTTAAACAGGTTGCTAGACAGTCTACCTGCTCCTAACTTGTGCAGTCTGTCTTATTTAAAATCTACTTTTGTTTTACTGGGTGAGGGACTTGCTATTCTGTGTCCTTGTGTGTGTATAGAGGACTGAGTACTGGCAGCTTGAGTAGGACACAAGGGCCAATGGGTCTGGGATGTCAGTTCTTGGAGAAACTGGATTGTGTTCCTACTATGTGGTTGTGCATTTCAGCATGTAACAGCTAGCAAACATCAAGTCAGACTAGCTTTAAAGCAGAACAAAAGGCTTGGAAGCCAAGTTTTGGAGCAGTTACAAATCTGAATAGGATCCTAGAAAGACTGGGGGAATCAGAGTTGGCTACTAGAGGGACCAGGAGGTTCAAGCCAGCTCCTGGAGAGACCACAGGGTCTGGGAGTTTGCTACTGCTAAGCCCAGAAGTTAAAAGCGGTTACAGAGAGAGGCATTTGCATGTGTGTCTGTCCATGAGACAGCTGGGACATCCAGTGGCCAATGACTGGATCGACTGAGTGTCTACTCAGGCTAGGTTTTGAAGTGATGTACTTCATGATTACGTTTGGTGTTTCTGAGTGCTTTATGAGTTGATCTGCTTAGCTGGCACTGTATATGTTATATGTTTTGTGGATGTGTGCGCCTCCTGCAACTTCATGCTCAGCTTCTGTCCTGGCTGGACCTGGGAACATGGGCCAGCCACAATCCCACATCAGTTGGACTGATGGATTCAGCAGCTTCGAGCAGTGTTAGAAAAGGCTGGAGACTTGGGAAACGTAGTTGTAGGCCTACCTCAGTTTTTCAGTTAGGTGGTGTAGACCTTGTAACCCTTTATTGAATAAAGACAGACTTCTGAAACATTCAACAAAATGCAGAGTGCAAAGTGCCTACACACACTGTTAAGACTAAAATCCTTCCGGTGTTTCATCTTTCCCTGCAGTCACTGATGTACCTCTTCCAAAACAACCGTGAATCTTCATTTTGTTTCTCTTTACAAAGGCTTTTTCTCTCAAGTACAGAAAAGAGGAAAAGCTTTCCTGAATTGGTTAACTTTTTTTTTTCCCCCATAAAGCCGCCCTTTACAGTTAACTAAGTTAAATAAAAAATTAGATCCTGAGCCATTCATTATCAGTGGTCATTTATGATGAATGTTGGCAATGAGTAGTTATTCATATATACATGTAAGTTAATGCATATAATATTACATATAACAAAGATATACATATAATGATGCTTCTAAGCACTTTCTAGCATTCACTCCTATAACATACGCAGTTATCTTACAAAAACAGTATATTATTAGAAAATGCATAGTAAAAACTATTTCTATTTATAACAATTATTTCTTCCATTTTAAATAATGGAAAATTAAAATAAGGAAAAACTTAGAAGTTATAATCAAAGCAATAATATTTTAAGTTCAGATAGAGGCACTATCAATTAGCCAAAAAAATTTATTTCTTGGAATGGCATTTTCACTTGACCGAAAGGCAAACATAAGCTGACATTTAACGCCTAGCTGATAACGTGAGACTTTCTGTAGTGCAGGCTTTTTCTCTAAATTATTGAAGCTTTATTTTTTGTACATTGTTGTTAATGTTACTATTTCTTTTATAGTTCATACAATTTGGAATAAAATATTTCACTTGTCCTGAATTTGATTATAAAATGTCTCAGGGGACATAAAGTAAATTTTCAATCTTTCTAACCATTTGAGTACAAGATCTCTGTTACTCACCTTGTGACTTTCTATGAGGACTTACTCTTGATTATGCAGCTTTTGTTGCCTCATGCATCCTTAAGATTTTGCACAAAAGGATTATTTTTCTTTCTTTAAATGTAGATAGTATTTCTCAACCTCTGTAGATTATGTTCATGACTTTCAAAGAGGCCTTTCATGCTGGTTTCAAGCATGCATTATTGATTCATTTTCTTGATAGTACATGTTACCCTCTACACCCAAATAAAAGCTGTTTTATACATGGCATGACATTGCTTCTTATTTGTTAAATGTGCAGAAAAAACAGCAAGATGTTGCAATAGCTGCTGTTTTGACAACTTTCTGCATAAAAAAGCCAGAACTAATCCTGGTTACATAATATGTTAAAATGCCCTAAAATATTTATAATTTATCTCCTGATGGTGGCCAGACAACAGATATGATAACAAATAAACATGCCTAAAATAAACTATTATCTCTCTGCTAAAATAAATTTCATAGTTTCTGAATATGCATTGCATTTCTTTGGATATTTGACACAAACATTCTATGAAAAGCTTGACTTTAATTTATAAATTCAGCTTCATTTCGTAAGTGGCTTTGATGAATCTTCAGGCCCTGAAACTTTTTCATCTGGATGAGAAAAATCAGTTTGTGGAAGAATCCATTTTTCTTCCTTTTGCCACTTAGAGATGTGAACACGTATGTGTTCAGATGTGACCACGTACATTTTTTCAATTTAATAGCACTACTGGTGTCTCCAGCTGCCTACTTCAAATATTGTGTGACTGAAGGTGGCTACTGGTACCCAATTTTGTAATGACTTAGTAATCTTAAAACACTGGTAAGCAAATGACATGTACATATCATGCAAAGCCTCTGCAGAATTGCTACTGCTGGCTGGCAGTCAGAGGAGGCCATGTAGTATTTCAATGAGGTTTCAGCTGGGGACTCAGATAATTCAGGTCATAGATAAACTTGTTGAAAGCACATTTCATGAGTCTCTCACAAAGCTGTTGATGAGTTTTAGAGAATCACCACTTGTACAATCCATGCCGTTGCTCTCTGTAGAGGAAAAGGAGTGTATCAGTCTATAATTGCAATTACAACACTATTCATGAATACTACAAAACCTGGTTGAGTGCTCATCTTTCCTCAGAATATTTTTATTAACAATTCTTTGTTAGCTTCAGTTAAATGACACTGAGTGAAAACAAATTACAGTCCTGGCTATACAGTATATGTTATATTTCCACCAAACAAGCTGATTACTTCTGATTACAAGAATAATAGCAAATAATGAAAAAGAAAGAATGGATCACAGGATTGTGATAATAAAAATTTTCTTCTAATCAATTCTGATGACTGTTTAATCTATTTTTTGTCTTCCATGTTTTTATTATGGATTCCACAGTAAGACTCCATGGTTGAGGCTGAAAATTATTTCTATCCTTTTACTCCAGTAGTCAGCATTTACTTTCTAATAAGGAATGCCTATTGAGAACATTTCCAATATACAAGAATACTTTGGTTATGCTTTAAAAATTAGAAAAAAATGTAGTATGAAACTTTGTGATTTTTTTTCCTTTACTGATCATCTCTCAATAAAAGACCCTGGTAGATCTGTACTGGCAAATTCTTTAGTCTGACAATTAACTAATTCATTAAACCGCTCACAAATGTAGATTCAAATGCATCATTCAGCTGTGTGCACCAGTTAATATTTAGGTAATTTTTATCACATGAGAACAAAAACAGGGAGTAGTTACAGTGCTATCCCAAAATAACCAGCACTCTAGTGATTAGAGCATAAGACTATTTCCAAATAAAATGCTTTAGGTTTTGTTTCAAGTGATCTGTTTTGTGATTGAAAACATTCTGTTTTCATGAAAGACTGAAATTTTCCACCAGACATAAGCATTTCTTATATGAAAAGTTAATTTATTTGGAAAATCATATACATTATTGAAAACAATCCACAGAAATATCCCCTTACTATCACCATGACATGGTGGCATTTTTGGAAATGCTTTCTGATTCTGCTGAAAAATCAACAGACAGCCTTGTCCACTGATTCTTGTGCTGGATTAGAGAGAGAATGGCAATGGAGAAGAGTTATGCGTTTGCCTTACTATTATAGGATATAGGTGCACACGATTTCTGGATTATTTACTGACCTGTAATCCTAACTGTCAAAATTTTCTTTGCTCTGATTTTTCCTAATTGCTTCAAGAGGAATATTTCAACCTTTTCTTCTCAGTAATTACTGTTTTATTTTAAATTGACTTCTTCACATCTGTTGAGTTTCTGCTGACATGAAAAAAACAAGTGGAACCTTTGTTCTCTATGTACAAACTGGTACAACAATGAAAGCCACAGATACTGTACATACATAATTCATGCAGACAGCTCCTATTAAGCAAAATCTCTTAACAGTGACAGTTTCTGGTTTCATTAAATGTATAAGACAGGATAAGGAACTGTCTTGATAATTGCTCTCTCAAAAAATGTTTCTTTAAAAAATACAACAGAGTTCATGGACGGAACGTACCCTTCATCTCTTATAAACAGAGTGAAATTAATCATTGTGACCATTATGTGTCTGAGTGTGACAAAATATTTTCAATCTGCAGTTCCCAATGTTTTCCCATTCACTTGGTTTCATTCTTCACATATGCTTTAAACTTCTTAAATGTTTGATTGGCAGAATAAAATTTGATTCATTTTCTGCGATTGAGCAGTTCTGATGATGTTAAAGCCAGAGAAGTTCATTGTCCTTTTTCTCCTACTTTTGTAGGCAATAGCAACAGTTTATCCAGGTGCTAGCAATCTCAAGTCCTGTAAACATGCATATGAGCTATACAGATCTACCTGGAAAGGTGTTTAGAAGTAATTATTAGAGCATAGTCAACAGCCACACAAAGAGAAATTGCATATGTACATTTTATTTATTATTTACAAGACTCATGCATTTAATCATGTAATAAACTATGACTTTTGCTAATTTATTTCTTTTAAAAAGTCAGTATCACTTATCAGCTAATTGAATTACAAATGGTGTAAGTTCTCCACTCTGTAGGTCTAATCCAAAGCTAAGACAGCAATCACATGAAGTGGCAGTTCTGAGAATCTTAATCTTGTTCATCACAGACTAAATGAAAACTGAGAAAACTGAGTCCCCTCATGAAATTTTTTCCATTATTATTCAAGTCATGATTCAATTCCACTTTTTGTGGAAGAGCTCCTCTTACCACCTCACCCAAATGAAGACATTTATTTTATTAATTTCAAAGCAACTTAATTGGTTTTAATTTTTTTCATTTCTCCGAAGATAATGTATATTTTAAATAGTCTGATGATATAAACCAAAACCTTTTCCATATCACACTTTATCAAACAGATAAGATGTGATGTTTCAGCATGTCAAAAACAACCTAAGAACAAAATTGGAATAGAGAATTCACAAAACCAAATTTTCCCTCACAAATGATATGGGTTTTGACAAACTGACATTTTGTGAGGAAAAAAAGTCTACTGAAAACTTCCTGACCTTTTTCAATCCCTTTTACTGCACTTTCTGGTATGTGCAGTGTGACTTTATGTCTCTTCAGAGGAAGATTATTTCCTTGCTCATGCTGACACATTGACACTAAATTGGTGGGCAGCCAATTCTTCAGATTGCTTATCTTCCCTTGTATAGGCACCCACAGTACTCAGAGTACTTTTATGAGTGGATTCCAAGATTACATTTTTAGTCTCATAAAATTTATTAGGTTTTTAACTATCCTCAGGTTATTTTCATCATCTTTTTAAAAAGATATGTTTGATTGTTTTTCAATTGGGGCTCAAAACCCCATCCAACCTGGCCTTGAACATTTCCAGGGGTAGCACATTTGTAATTAAATATGAAATAAATAATATATGTTAAAAAGAGTAGAATCCAAACCTGTTGTTCTATTCCTGCTCTATGCATACATCTGAACAATAAGGAGTGTACATTTGTAACTATTTTATGGTTTTGGTTATGTTTTTTTCTTTTTTTTTTTTTCAGAGAAAATCTTTATTATTGCATAGTACTGAAGAATGTATTATTAACATCTCAGAAATCCTGACAAAGTAGTAAGTGGAAAAATCATAACAAAACCCAAACTTCCTAAATTAGGACACTACAAATAAAACTGTTTTCTTTATTTTAAATATCAGGTTTAATGTTTCTTGTGTTTAATATTAATTATAAAGTATGTTAATATAGCAAGTATAATGCAAATATGAAGCTTAATATATGTGATATCAGTGCTATTAAATGCAAAGTTTGAAGCTGGACCTTAGTATTAGAAATACTTTTTTTCAAGGTTTGAAATAATTTTGTAAAGAAAAATTAGATGCATTGCCTTGCTTGCCTTCTGACTAAATATTTAGTCTTAGTCATATTATTTTGCTAACTCAGTTACAAAATTTTCACTGTAGATCTGGGGAGGATGTCTTCAAGTTAAATTTTATGAATTTTCAGAAAATTTTTTTGGTTTTATGGGTCGTATAGATGTCAAGTAATCACAGTTTTTCTATGTTAAGTATCATCATTTTCATAATATAAGAAAATGTTTTTATTTAGAAATATTTTCTTTTCACATAGGAATTATTCTAGAGAAGCTTTAAATAAGCTTATATCCAAAGCAACATGTTTTATTTGATGGGCTTTTCGATTTTCAAGATCAGACAAAAAGATTCTAATAAAGGATCTTAACTGTGCAGTTGCTGCCATCACTCTCAGTCTCAGATGTTTTTTTGGTGGCAGTGCAAAATGATACTCATGAAATAGTCTATGCTCCTTTAGAAAAATGTAGACAAATATTCTTCTAATTTGCCACCACTCTAACTATTTTTGACTGCTTGTCTGCTAGAGAGAAAGGAAACAGCAGAGCCAAAAGGAAATTCTTTGTAATGTACTATTCATATGCTACCATAATAGTAGTTCTGGAATTAAAGGCTGTATATTTTTTTGTACTAACTACAACAGTGTCATACTCACTGTGAATTTCAGTTTAAGCATCCTGCTGAGAAGAAGAAATCATAAAATCTCAAAAAGAAGACTCCTCACACAGTCGCATTCTTTAATGTCTTCAGAAACAGCAAGTGACTAAGGGGTTTTTGGTTAAAGATAACTCATGTTTGAATTGGGTCATTAGAAATTATAACAATTTTATAGCTGTCTTCCGCTTACTAGCTGTGGTATGTAGTGTCTGTTAGCTGCAAATGTCATATTTTGGAATTGTATTTTCTCTCTTTACTCTCTTTAATAAAATGATATTCCAAATATAATGTCTAAATTGTCTTATAACTTTCTAATCTTTTGAAGCAATCGGTAACTGGCTTGGAAGAAAATAAAACAAATTAAAAAAAAAAGAGTGTGCTAAGGAGTGTTTTGAAAGAAATCATTACTACTTATGTGTTCAGTACATTAAGAAAATATAAATGTATAATTAGATTACTAATAACATTGAAAATACAGCTGCCTTCTCAAATCAAATAGACAGCCTGCCTCTGGCCACAGCCAGCCTTTCCCCTGCTCTGTACTAGGTACACAGTAATTTATTTAACAGTAGTTACTGGTGAATGAGACTTCCAATCTCTTTTATGTAAATAATTGCTGTAGTTGGCAAATGAAAAAGTTGTTCTTTCTTACCTGTCAATGGCAGATAGCACCCAACTAGAAGAGAACTGGGTATATATCATTTCAGAAACAAGTTGTGAGGTCTAAGTGGCTTGAAATCACTTTTGTATCTTTCTAACCCTGTTGCTGCACAAACGCAATTCAGACAAGCCTGAGAATCAGTTTCAGTGCCTCTAGTTTCCTGGACTGCAGAACAGCTTAAAGCAGACTTAGGTATCTACAATCAATGCTATGCAAAGAGGACTAAACAATCTCTAAATGATTCAAGTGGAATACCAGAAATAGTTTCCCTATAATGGCTGTCTTCCTGAGTCAGTTAATGCTATTGAACACCTCACTACATGCAGTGATTTCAAAGATATAGTAGCGTGATTTTATGTTCAAGTCTTCAGTCGTTTTTTTATGCCATATTGAACTAGTAAACTGCTTCTGACATTATCTACCTCCATTTCTTAAACACTAAATGTGAAAAGGAGTCTGGCTGTAGCCCACAGTGTCTGAATTCCCTCTTGATAGCATAAAATTACTATTACTCAAACTGGGAAGCAGATTTTTTTTTTTTTCCTGAGACATCAGACTAATGGAACATGTCCAGAAGAGGGTGATCAAAACGGTGAAAGGTTTTGAGGGCAAGACATGAAGCGTGGCTGATGTCGCTTAATTTGTTCAGCTTCAGAAAGAGAAGGCTGAAGGGGGGACTCATCACAGTCTACAACTTCCTAAAGGGTGGTGGTCGAGTGGGAGATGTTGATGTGCTATCTCTGGGACCAGAGATATGCTGAAGCTGAGAAGTTGAGTCAGAGGAAGTTCAGATTGGACCTTAGGAAAAGCTTCTTCACTGAGACAGATGTCAGTCACTGGAACAGGCTCTCCAGGTCATGGCACCAAGCCTGTCAGACTTCAAGGAGCACCTGGACAATGTTCTTATGATTAACTTTATGTAATCCTGTGAGGAGCAGGGAGTTGGACTCAATAATCCTTACGGGTCGCTTTCAACTTGAGATATTCTAGGATTCTATGGTTATCCTCAAAACACTGTAAGGATAGGGATGCTGCACAGATGTATAGGGACAGGATGAGAAAAGCTAGGGCACAGCTGGAGCTGAATTTGGCAAGGGATGTTGAGAATAAGAAAGGCTTCTACAGGTATGTCCATCAGAGAAGTAAAGAAAACACACCCTCCCAAGAAATAGGACAGGTAGTGATAATGGACATGAAGAAAGCTGATGTACTCAACAATTTTTTTTTTTCCTCAGTCTTCAGTGTTAATCTCTCCAGTCCCAGAACTTCCAGGTAGGGGCTTGAAAGCTCTCTCACTGTAAATGAAGATCCAGTTTGTGGCCACCTGTGGAATCTGAACATATGCAAGTGCATGGGATCCAATGAGGTGCATCCAAGGGTCCCAATGGGATTGACAGATATAATTTCCAAGTCAATCTCCACCATATTTGAAAAATCATGGCAGTTCAGTGAAGTCCCCACTGACTGGATAAAGGAAGTATCACCCATTTGAAAAAAAAAATAAAATAAAATGGATGACCCCAGGAAATACAGAACAGTCAGCCTCATCTCCATAACTGGTAAGATCATAGAACAGATCCTCCTGGAAGGTATGTCAACATATATGGAAGAAAGGGAGATGATTAAAGACAGCCAACTTGCCTTCACCGAGGGCAAATGCTGCCTGCCTACTCTAGTAGCCTTCAATGGTAGAGTGACTGCAGTGGTCAAGGGAAGAACTGTGTATGTCATCTACCTGGACTTCTTGTAGTGCCTTTGATATGAGCCTCAACAACATTCTTGCTACTAAACTGAAGAGGTATGATGAATAAACTGCTAGATGGACGAGAAATTGGCTAGATGGCCATGTCTAAAGAGTTACAGTCAGTGGCTCAATGTCCAAGAGGAAATCAGTAACAAGCAATGTCCCTCAAGGGTCTGTACTGGGACAAGTATTATTTGATATCTTCATTAATGACATGTACAGTAGGATGGAGTGCAATGTCATCAAGTTTACAGATGATACCAAGGCAAGTAGTGCAGGTGATTTGCTGGAGGGAAGGAATGCCATCTAGAGGGACCTTGACAAGCTTGTGGAGTGGGCCATTTTGAACCTTATGGAGTTGAATAAGGCCAAGTGCAAGGTTCTGTACCTGGGTTGGGGCAATTTCCATTATTAATATAGCCTGGTGGACGAATGAATTGACATCAGCCCTGTGGAAAAGGACTTAGGGATACTGGTGGATGAAAACTTGGACATGGCTGGTAATGTGCACTTGCAGCCCAGAAAGGCAATTGTATCCTGGGATGTATAAAAATAATATATGGCCAGCAGGTTGAGGGAAGTGATTCTCTCCACTGTTGTGCTCTCAGAGACCTACCTGAAGTATTACATCCAGCTTTAGCATGCCCAGTACAAGACATGGACCTCTTAAATTTGGTCCAAAAGAAGGCCATGAAAATTAGAGTGCGTGATAGTTTTCTGAGTCACCATGATCATCCTTGCAAGCAGACAGATGTTCTTTTTGAGTGACAGAGGCAATGAAGAGCTTTTTGTGGCATAGAAGATACTGGTTTTTCCAATCTAGAAAAGTCAGTGCTGGGAAGAGATATGAATGTCAAAAAAATATGCATTATTTCAGCATATGTCTTGAGAATTAAGCTGAGAATAGCATTTATATTTAAAAATAATTTTGTATTCATTCTTAAGTTAACTATATACCAACAAAAGAGTAGAAGCATATAAAACAATGACACAAAAATTTAATTAAGGACAGTGAAAAACTCTTTCACTTAATTAAGCAGAGAAGAGCCGTACCAGTATTTTGGGGAAAAAAGATAGCATTTTTACTTTTAAGATGAAGTACCAGCCATGTACAAAAGAAATTATGCAATACAGTGTTAGAAGTAAAAAAAAATAACAAAACTCAGTGAACCACAAGGTCTTGCATTTTTACAGTCCTTGACACTTAATGCTGTTTCAGGAAACTGTAGTGTGGTAATAATTCCAAACAATGATAATTTTTTCTAACACTTGTATATTTACACATCAAGGGAGCAGAGCAGATGAACTTTAAGATGAGAGGAGAAACTGGCACAAGTTATACTACACAAGACATAAGTACCAAAAGTGAAATCAGGTGATTCCAGAACAGACTATTTTTAAAAAAATCTTAATTTCTCCCCATTCTATTTTGTGCATATTGCAGTTTATAATTTCTCAGAATTTAAAAAAAAAAAAAGAAAATAAAATAATTATTTCTAGTCTTTGCTGTTCAGTAATATTTAGCCATCATAGCATGTGAGAAGAAAATGGACACAGCACAATCAATAAAATTAAGCTAGTGCTGTTTATTGCGTGTTACAGTGCGAGCTTTATAGTAACTTAGTTGCTGATCATGCGTCTTTTGTTTGGTTCCTCCATCTTGTTCACGTGCCGTCCATGCACCCCTTATTCTCTCCTGATTGATTCATGTCTTCCTACTTGCTCAGCACTTCTTCTTGCTACTTCCTCTGGACAGTTTCAACGTGGTTGTTTTTCTTGTCTTGTAGTAACTTTTTTTGCCCTTTAGTAACCTTTACTCTTGCTGGTCTACAAAATGTCCGTGCTCTTCCAAGAATGACCCCACAACTGCCCCTTTTTGTTTTAGTTGCGCCACCCAGATTCCATCTAATGATGTCTTTACTGTTTTCATAACACATTGAATTATACAGGGTACAATCACAACAGTCATTAATATGACAATTAATATCACGAAAACTTGCTTTATTAAATCTCTTATCCACCCACCAAATCCAGTCACTTTATCCATTCATCTAAACCTTCATCAACTGTAAGTTTTCTCATGTTATCTTTCAGTTATTTCAGTTTCACATGGAATAACTCTGATTTGTCAGATAGATTCATACAACATATTTCTTCAAAATCTTCACATCCATGTCCATGAGCTAATAGTAAAAAATCAATCGCAGCTGTTTTGCAACATAGCGTGCCTTACACTATCTACTTCTGTGGTAAAATCTGAAAAAAATATCAGAGGTTAAATTAGTTTGTTTGGCCGCCCAACAAGCTAAGTGATGTATATCAGCTACAGCTTTGCCTGCCGCTACTTGTGGAGCAACAAGAGATACTAGAAATTGAGCAGTGTGATTCTAAATGCGTAGTTTGTCATCACAGTTGAGACCTAACTGTGATACAAAGCATTTCTGTCTGCTTAACGTCTCCGTGCTATTCTGGTTTTTTATGTCCTTTACAAATTCTTTTTTGATGAGGCAAATAGAGAAAGTTTCCCTAAGTAAGGGCAGATTATACAGAGTTCATCCCGCCAATTCATTCTGCTGTTGCCTTTTCGCTGGAAAATAGGGCTATATCCAATTTGCGGGGACCCAGTGTGGTCCTGTTTCTGAAATGACACAGGCATAACCTCATCCCCATGTTAATAAATTTACTGGTCCTTCCCATTTCCCTGTTTCAATGTTTTGTACTAGCACTTGTGCCTTCTCTCGGACAACTTCCCCAGTCATTTTTCCTAAAATATGTCTGACAATTTCTGGTTTTTCTTCCCCTTTACTTATATTCTGATACTTCAAGACAAATAAAGCCTTATTTAACCTATCTTGAGGGGTCATTTCTCCCCCTTTTTGTTTAATGAGCAACTGGTTCAGAGTGTGATGAGTGCATTCAATGATGTCCTGCCCAGTAGGATTATGTGGAATGCCTGTACGATGCTTGATACCCCACAACTGTAAAAATTCTTCAAATGGTTTACTGGTATATCTAGGACCATTGTCTGTTTTAATGTGTTGGAGAATACCCAAGGCTGCAAATGCGGATTTTAAGTGTCTACAAACAAATTTAGTAGCCTCTCCCACCTGTGCTGTTGCCCGTATCATGGAAGAACAGATATCAATACAAACATGAATGTATTTAAGCTTACCAAATTCAAGAAAGTGAGTTATGCCCATCTGCCATATTTGGAGGGATTGAAGCCCTCTAGGGTTCACAGCTTGATAATTAAGTGCTGGAAGTGCACGCTGTCGTTCTCCACATGTCTGAATGATATTACGCGCTACTGACTCAGGAAGGTGAAACTGCTTTTGCTAAGGCAGCAGCATTCTGATGAAAAAATGAATATGATTGCACAGCCTGAGAAAATAAATCGGTGACTGGCGGAAGTCATGCTGAGGAAACTAATATTTCTGCATGGGCACTACCCTCTGTTAAAATGCCTGGTAACTGTGAATATGTGCTATAAAATAAGGTTTATTGTGCTCTGTAAGTGTCCACCAAAGGGAACTTATTAAAGAAAACAGATTACGATCAGCTATGTCTTTCAAAATTGCACGCTCTTTTCGAGTTACTATCCCCACAACATATAAAGTATCTGAAATTATATTAAGGGCATTATCTGGCCAGTTGCAAAATACTTCCAATTTCTTCATTGATTCTAGTGCAGTTCCTATAATTGACTGCCACCTTTTCTCTTCTTGTCAAGTAGTTGCCCATTTACCGCTTTTATGGCTAGCACCTGTAAACAGAGTTAAAGCATTTAGAGGACTTTGTGATAATAGGGGCTTTTCTACTATTTTCTGATCATTCAGAAATTTTATCAGTCGATGTGCAGGGCAATAGACAGTAATTTGACCTGGATATTCAAGTAATACAATCTGTAGAGCTTCACTCTGTAACAAAGCCCACTTCAAATACTCTGTTGTTAATGAGATTAAAATATTTTCTGGTTCCAAGGCATCAGTGTCCAAGAGTCAACGCCTACCTTTCATTATAAGTTGAGCAAACAATTCTAGGAGGGTAACTCCGGTTTTGGATTGATTAAAACCGACAAAAATCTATTCTAATATATGCAGGGGGTCTATGTTATCTTGAACCCACTGGGCCAATACAGCATATAGGTACTTTGGATGATTAAAAATAATAACCTGTATCAGTACTCCTCAGATGTGGCAATAAGCATATGATCAATTAATTTTCTTGGCAGTATGTTTTAAAGCTTTTGTGGCTTGATTGTCTAGATGTTGTTCCTGTGAAGGGGAAGAGCAGCATTTCAACAGTTTTGTAAGAGGATCTAATTCAGTATTTGTGATCCCTATTATGGATCTTATCCAATTAAGATCTCCTACGAGCTTCTGAACATCTACCAATGTCTTGATCTCAGTACAAATTGTAATTTTTTGAGGCCTTACCTTAGACTTTGTGGTTTCCCATCCTAAATTTCTCCAGGGGGAATTTGACTGAACCTTTTCTGGTGCTATTTGTAATCCACGCTGTAGTAATAGTGCCTGTAATTCTGCTAATATTTTCTATGGATCAAAATTCTGTCCAGCTATTAAAATGTCATCCGTCTAATGATAGACAATCAATTCTTAGTATTTCTGCCTAAATGGCTCCAAAGCCCAAGCAACATAAAGTTGACACATAGTGGCTGAGTTTTCCATCCCTTGAAGTAGCGCCACCCATTGGTATCGTTTCATAGGCTTACTCTTGTTTATATCTGGTACTGAAAAAGCAAATTTTCATAATCGTCAGGATGTAATAGGATGGCGTAAAAACAATCTTTTAGATCAATGATTAATAATTGCCAATCTGCTGGTATCATAGAGGGTGATGGAAGACCAGGCTGCAACGTTCCCATATCTTCCATTGTATTATTAATGGCTCACAAATCATGCAAATGTCACCATTTTCCTGATTTCTTTTGTATAGTAAAGATAGATGTATTCCAAGGGCTTATAGATGGTTGAATATGTCCTCATTCTAACTGTTCTGCTATGACATCATGGACATGGGTTAGCTTTCCTTTTGACAATGGCTATTGATAGACCCAAACTGGTCTTTCACATAACCATTTTAACTTAAGGATTGGCAGCCCTCCAATGGCCGTTCCAAAAATACCTGAGCGATGGTAACAAGACAAGCTTTAAGCTGACTCAAAACGTCCCATCCCATTAAACAGATAGGTATAAGCATAACATAAGATCATACTGTACAACATGCATCATTGGAGAGTTTTATCTGAATAGGACATTTGCTAATTCTTGTTCGTTGTAATCCTCCAGCGCCCAACACTGGTTCTGGGATAGCTGAAGTTTTCCATTCAGGTGGCAGAAAAATTTTCCCCACTAATGGTAGCATTAGCTCCTGTATCAATTAATGCTTCAAGACATTTTGTTTCCCCATTAGGATGTTGCAAAGTAATTTGATCAATGGGGATTTTGTCTTTATAGCACCAGAAAAGCTTCCAGCACTCCTGCAGAGCCAAATCCACCTCCTCTTCCTCGTCTTTTCGTCTTTAGATACTGGCACAGCAGCTCGAAATGGAACGGTCTGAGCAATGCACATATTAGCCAGAATATGAACCAGGGGAAAAGGACACCAAACCATAATTTTGATTTGTCCCTCAAAATCAGCGTCAATAATACCCAGTAAAACAAATACACCTTTGATTGTCATGGAAGATCATCCTAACAAAAGAGCACTTAAACTATGCCATAATGGCTCAGTGAGTGTTGTAGGAATCAACATTACAGCAGTATTGGGAATAGTTATTTTGGTGGCTTTGTGGACATCCACTCTGGCACCCCCTGAGGTAACAGCAGAGAGGCCATCTAAGAAGCCTTGGAACCTGTATTGTGTGTCCTCACGCCCAGGTTCTGGGCACTGCTCATCACGTTTCCCAAAGGAGTTCCATCCTTTTTGAAATGGGAGCGACACTCTACCACTCTGTGCCCAAACTTATCACAACGCTTACACATTCCAGTACATGGTTGGTTGGTTTCTGGTCTCCTAATATTTTCTTGTCTTTTGGGGCTCTACATTAGAGCTTTGACATGATTGGGTTTGCCACAGTTAAAACAAACCATAGGTCCTTTATCACTCCTTCCTTGCTTTATGAGCAGTTTAATAGCTGCAGCAAAAGCACTTGCCAGTTATTCTGTGTTATCTTTTGACATGGCTGCATATGCAGCAGCCGTTTCCTGGGCTTGCTCCTTGGAAGATCAGACATGAGAGCATGCTTCCATCATTTCCACTGAAGTGTCTTGTTTTGGAAGCATTAGGACTCTTTTACAGGCTGGATTGATGTTTTCTACTGCTGGTGTTAATAACAATGCCTCTCTTGCTGAGTCCTGCATATAAGACCTATCCAAAGCTTCTCACAGCCATTCCAAAAAGTGCATATAAGATTCTCCTGATTGTTGTTTAACAGACACATAAGGCGTGTAACCTTTTCATCTGGTGTATTATGATACGCATTTCAGGCTGCCACCTGGGACTGAGTTAAAATGTCTTGGTCTAATTGAGCTTGAAGCTGTACGTCTACCCAAGGCCCCTGTCTATACAACACGGCTTTTGTCACTACTTTCTGTATGACCCCATCAGGCAATTCTAAATTACGCAACAATGTTTCCTCTATATCTCTGATCCAAGCATCTCACCAAAGCATTTGTTGCATGGACGTCAGAATCATAGCTACAAGGGATCTGCTATCTTGCAGAGTAAATAAATGATTACAAAAAATGTGATCTAAAAAGGATTGTGTAAATAAATGATTACGAAAAGTGTGATCTAAAAAAGATCTCTTCTCTTTCAAATACTTCTCTCTGGCCATACATTTCTGGTGTTTGCTTTATTACTGTTTTTCAAGCCAAAGCAATATGTCAGCAATTAAGATTTCATCTCAGACTCCAATGTGAGGTCACTTCCAAACACTGAAGTGTGTTTGAGATACCACTAGTTACCAACGCAAGAAATCACAGGCAGGATTTCTTGGTATGGGCATGCACATTTAAGCCACACTCCTTTGAAGCACTTCAGTCCATGCCTAACTTTAAGCAGGGTAAGAAAAAGCTGCCTTCTTTAATTGATTTCTGTAACTCTTTGATCATTTCCCATTAAAATGGATTCCAACGAGTATTGTTCCTTCCTGTACCATTTACCCATGTAAAGAAAGGAAAGGCACTGCAATACCTTCTAAAACTGCATTCTTCAGTACATCCTCCAAGTGATATTGAACACCTGCCCTAGTAGTCTGGTTTTCCTCATTATTTGCACTGTCTGAACCCCTAGGGTGCACTGCTAAAGCTTTGAATCCTGGATCGATTGATCGATATTGTCCAGTTTATCTAACAGCTCCTTGTGTAACCAGCATTAAGTCCTTTTCCTGATTTTTAGCAATAGGTGAGCAGGGGGAGACTTAGAGGGAGACAGAAAAATAGAAGAGGGTACAGAAGGCGGAAGTGACGGGCACCATAAGCCAAGGGATACAGCAGACTGTTTTTCTGGCTTTGGTTCCTCTCTTTTAATTGGGTCACCCTGAACAGTATTTCCCTCCTCCAGGGTGCCAAAGGGTGTACCATTGATTTAGGGGACAGAAAAGGATCGTCACATGAAGAGTAAGGAACTGCCAAGCCAGGGCTGCTGGCAGCAATTGGTCCCATCAAAAAGTTCCCATGCCCGTACAGGAAATGCTTGAGGTGTATGTAAAGGGTTAATTTCAGTACGGAAAGCAGAGACTGCAGATTCCGCCACTCTTCGCTCAGCTGTCATGACTTTAGACACAAGAATAAAGTAACTTAGTAAATCTTTAATTTCTGAGGCTGTTAACATACACAGTGTTCCTGCTGATAGACAAGGAAAGATAATTCTTCCCCACACTCACTGTCCTGAAGCTCAAAACCCTCCCTCCCTCCCTCCCTCCCTCCCTTC
>JAOEHX010037296.1:1209-13477 GCA_025448015.1 Bolborhynchus lineola
GAGGACAACCCAGTGTCTAGGACTGTGACAGAGTTTTCTGCTCCGCTGCAGAAATTATAAGCTCCAGCAAATCACCCAGTGCCTCTAGGACTGGGATAACAACGTGGGGTTTGTAAAGACAGCTATAGCGAGGACCTTAACAGGCTCAGGTACCTCAGAAGGGCTCCTATGCAGCAGCCAAAGCAGTAAACTGGAGGCAAAGCCATAGAGATAGGGAAGCAGACTTTTATTTTCAAAGAAACAGATTTCCATCCCTCACACAGGATCAGAAGATTCTGCCAATCTTCTCTCATCTCTCTGTGGTTATAAGCTCTGAGATGTGTGTGTCCAACTTCCTTGACTAGGATGACTTCCGGTGACATTGAGGGTGAAGGACACCAGCTATTAAGTCCTTATCCAGTCTTCTGGGCTCATCCCGAGAGATGATGAGATGCATGAGATTTGCAGCCTTGACAATCTCTCTTGCCAAAGGAGGTTCATGACCTTGTGAATTGTTTTGCACCAGTGTGGCTCAATATCTGTGATGAGATTTGTGATCTTGGAGCAATCATCACTGCTTCCAACACTTGTCCTTGCTTTTATTTACCTCCTATTTTGTCTTGCTTTTCTCAGTCTTTTGACTTACAATGTATATACCATTACTTTAAGTACTAATTTGTCATTAATCTTGGTGCCTTTAGACATGCTCAGTGACATTCACTCGGTGTACTGATAGATATGATTTACAAACTTCTACACCTAAGAATATACTAGCAGCAGCAAGGGTCTCACCTTAAGAACCACCTTTCTCACCCAAATACCATCTTTCATAGATTTCAGGTACAGGAACTGGAGACCAAGGATATGGAAAACATTAATTGTAAGAATAAGCAAAGCCATACAGGCAGAGTTCAGTGAAATTGCTCAATCCATCACCTAAAAGGCACAATTTTCATTCAATCCATGGCTCACACTGCTGACTAGGGGTTAAGTCAGAGACACGAGCCCAAATTTTTTACCAACAGATGGAATATCATAGGAGCACAAGTCTCACTCCAATTATTGGTTGCACAGGCACCATGGGTGTTCAATAGCAACTTTCAAAGCTTATGGTTAGGGATTCAGAACAAGCATGACTTATTGATCAGGATTCTGTTCATTTATTGACTTCAGATGATACTTTTGGGTGCTTGAAAAAAAACAGTTCTCCTGGTACTCAGGAGACCAAGGGTAGAAATGGAATCAGAAGCTTGTACAATCACTTTTGAACATTTCAAAGGCAATTCATACATAAGAAAAATGCTGTTTATTCTTATAACAAATGTTACCAAGTAGCTCAGCCCCCCTAGCTCCACAATTCTCAATCAGTCTCATGCACACTGGTAATAAGATTCGAGATCATTAACCTGTAAATCATTGGTTCAAATCTTGAACAGGTCATTAGTGACTAGAAGGCATTAGTATTTAATGACTGGTTTCATTCCAGTGGACAAATAGTCACTGCCACAGCTGGCATTACTAAATTATTTCAGTAGAGACCTAGGAAATGTACCAAGTCCAGATTTTACTTCTGCCAATCCAATATCCCAGC
Source organism: Bolborhynchus lineola (assembly GCA_025448015.1). NCBI lineage: Eukaryota > Metazoa > Chordata > Aves > Psittaciformes > Psittacidae > Bolborhynchus > Bolborhynchus lineola. The sequence goes on from JAOEHX010037296.1 coordinate 2,780, forward strand.
CAATCTCCCCATTAAGCTTTGAATTCCTTTTTTCCTCAGTGTTTTCAAGAGCAGCTCCTGGAACATTGCTGGGAAATGACAGAACAGTCTGAAAAAAACCTCTTTTTTTAATATCTGCATCTACTTTTCTAGATATTTCTGTCTTGTAACTCAATAAATATGGTCTGGAAAAGGCCCAAAAGAAGAAGAAATGAATTTCCCATGTCTGGGATATTTTATAATGTCTCTCTCTCTCTTGTGTGGATTTCTCTGCTTGATCAACATGTGGAAATCACTGGGGACCCTGCTAATACACACACCACTCTACAGTGTACTTAAAGTGAGCCTCATCCATTCTGTAGCAAGCCTGTGATGATGGGACCCAAGGGTTGGAAGGATTGTTGTATGCCGCAGAGGTCAGAGCATTGCAATTCAGATTAGACCAACTGCAGCCATGTCACAAGCCCTTCCAGATACATAACGCTTCCAACAGCCTCAAGCAAACTTGAACTGGGAGTCAGGACAGGTTACTGAGGAAAAACACGCCATTATTGCTCAGTTTCTTCTAATTTAAGTGTTCACTTCTGGGAACACAGCACTGGGTTAGAAGGACCTTTGGTCAAACTAAGTTTTCTTAAGCAAGACCAGAAATACAAAGACCAAAAAATCACGAAGGGTGTAATATGCCATAGGAGCAAAGCAGGAGAAATTAAAGATATTTTGAATGCTCAAAGCACTAATGCTTTTTGTTTTTTAATGAAACCAGGCAGTAGATCCCAGGTGCCAGATCTTTATAGGCTGCCATCTGACAACACAGGTAGTAGCCTTGTGCAGACACTCTCATGTATTTACAATAAGTTATTATGTGAGTCAGAAGCCACACACTGACCTTTACAGTCCATTAATTTTATTTTTTCATTCTGTTCAATTAGTGTAAGACCTTGAGTCATTGTGGGTAACCCCAGGAGAATTGCAATTAAGAATTAATATAAAGCCAACGTGTGGTGCAAAGCTCGGAAGTACTTTTGTCACCACGTGTCTGTGGTAATGAAACCGTGATGAAGATTTTATCACCGAGTAAAACACTTTTGAATGTACAGTCACTGACCTGAAAACTGTTCATATGTTGAATGTATTAGGACATTTGCCTAAAGATCTCTCCCACAGCTGAGAAATAAACCAGGGCAGTTTTGATGAGGATTTAACAAACTAATCACCACCTACATGTTTTGCAAATTGCAAATCCTCACACCTCCCACTGCAAACAAGGCTTAGGTATTCAGCTTGTAAAAATGAATTGATAAATAGATTTGGGGGGGGTGTGCTTTTACTGTCAAAAGCAGTAAATCAAAACCTCATTTCTTCTGCAATAACATAGAATCAGAGAATTATAGAATAGTTTGAGTTGGAAAAGAGCTTAAGATCATCTAGTTCCAACCGCCGGATATGAGCAGGGACACCTCACACTCACTCAAGGCTCTGTCCAACCTGGCCTTGAACACTACCAGGGATAGATAATTCACAACTTCCTTGTGCAACCTGTTCCAAGGCCTTGTATCTAACATAGGTCTGGGTTAGCACATACTAAAAATACCAGTCCAGAAAGGATTAACTGTAGAATTACAACTGAATTTCAATTGACAACTGAAGCAGCAACTGTATTTCTTCCTCTTACCTGTCAGTCCATCAACCACATCTTCAAACTTTGTGCTAGTGCAGAACCATGTCATGCAGCAATGCAACCAGAGAGAGGAAATATTTCAGTGTGGGATCCAACCTGAAAGTCCTAAGAACACTTGGTTATGAAGAAGCATAGTTAGGTCTCAATGCTTACTGTGAAAAGGCTAAAAACATTCAATAGAATAAAAAGGAAATCAGTTGGTTATTTATTATTTACCATAGGTTACTCTGGCTCTCATTATAGAGAGAGGTGGAGATGAGAGCCAGTGTAGAGTGGGAGATGTGTTCCTTCTCCTTCCCATCAGCTATCACCCCAGATCATGAATGGCCTCATGCTGTTGTGGGATGTATCGGCTGTCCTGGCAATCCTCCTGCCTGTGTGGAAGGCAAGAACAGGTTCAGTGAAGCCACATCTCAATCACACAACATGCTGTGAACTTACAGACCTGCCAAAGCTCCTTCTTCCACCCAGCCTCTTACCTAGCTTCACTCCTTGATGTCCTGGTTTCAGTCTTCATTGGGCAACACTGCTCTAAACATGTCAGAATCAGGCCCTGGAGGACATAAACATGGACATGAAAAAGCATAAGCTATTGCTGTCCATATTTGGGCTCACCTGCATAAAAATAGATCACTTCAGTTTCCAAAGCTAGTAGTTTATCTTCATAAGCATAACCTATATTTTCTGATGGAGGAGAGGAAGAAATGATGCTCTCTGTAAGCTTGTTATCCCTGACATATTTTTCCCGAGCTGGCTGGTTACACTAATAAGGAATAAGAAGACACGTACATTAAAAATCCTGCATTTAAAACTTATTTTGTTTGATTTACAATAAACTGACAAATCCAGAAAATTCAGGGTTATAGATGATGCTTTATTTCAGAAGAAGAAATCTAAGACACGGACTGACAACAGCAGAACTGTCTCCAGATTAAATTCTCAACTTCTTTTGCATCAAATCAGGCAATTAACATCTCAATCTGGAGGAACAAAGGCTGATGCTTCTTGGTTTTTCTGAATTGGTTTCCTTGGGGCTTGACAGTGACACTCAGACACAGCTCTGAGTCACTGAGGGTGACATTTAGCTATGCCACATTAGGAAGGAGGCTTGGGAGGAATTCACAAGTTCCTATTTTGTCTTGCTTAGAGGGGAAAACATTTTACTACATGCTTGCAAAAGGCTCTTCCTTATTCCTTTCTTCTCCTCTCCACTTCCGCTTCTCCATTTCAGTGCTGTCTAACATCAGACAGAGCTAAGCACTTTGAAGGAGTGTTCATTCCCCCATCATAACAAGGATAAACCTCTGGGAGTGACCTCCAGATACCCCTTATAGCTGGCTAGAATCAGGAAAACAAAACCCTTATTCCCAGTCTTTCTGTTTCTCCTATAAAAATAAAACAGATAAGCGCATTTCACTAAACCCATCCTGGAGCCTGCACTGTAGGTGCACCTGAACCACTCTGGTAAACCAGTGCAACAGCAGGTCTAGCAAATAAAAACATCAAACTGCTTTTAAAAAGCTATATATCCCAGCTGCTACTGGGTAAACGCATGCCTGATAGCATGCAAAATAAAAATGGCACATGAAAACAGTAGCGGCTTAGCTGCAGAAAATGCTATCAAAGAAAATAGCTAGCTTACCCAACTGTCAGCTCTCGCCCGTTTGACTTGACTTCACAGATCCTTCGTGCAAGTTTATGAACCCTTTACTGTGGGACCAGATTAGTTTCAATTGCAATGCTTTCTTTGGCCATAAAGCATACAAGACATTACAAGACAGAGAGATTTTGTGCATAACACACATGAAACTCAAATAAGGCACTTTCTCCAGTTCTCACACACCCACCCAATTCTGCAATCTTTATATTTGATGTCATATATCAACTTATATTTAACTCTTCAGTTAAAGTGAGTTTTAACATATACAGTTGGTATTTCTAAAGGAAAACAAAGGAAGGCTCAAATTCTTGTTCAAGCACACACAGTCATGCTGATGAAACTGCTTCCCCTGAAGCTATCAGAGCAGGCACTGATAATGGTTTGCAGAATGAGACCAGAAGAGATGCTACACTACTGGGCTATCTGACATCAAAAATCCATGTGCATACTTCAAAAATGCTGGACTTGAAAGGACAGGTCCATAAAGGCCACGGGAACAGAAGCCTTTGCATGTGCCATGGAGCTGTGCCCAGGATCCCAATATGAATAGCACAATCCATGTATGCCAAGAAAAACTAAGCATTAAACATCCCTTTTTCCAAAAAGGGTAAGAGTCTCACTTGAACTCCCTGCAAACTGTGCTGGGGGGTGAGAGGAATGGGATTTTCCAAGTGAGCTATGAAATTGTGAAATTTATGACCTGGAGGCCGCAGTTCTTCAGTTTGTCCAAAGCAGCTCTGTTGCTTTGACATTACAAGTTCCAATTGTATGGAAAATGTTCACAGCCAGTAAGAATATAAGGGGCTTCCATGCCAGTTCTTACTAGGTAATGAAGCCTCTCTAGTGAAGTGTTCACAGCCAATAAAAGTAATAGCTGAATTTCACTTATTTCCCCCATGCACCACCAGACTTCCAACTTTTACGTCCCTGGAATGTATGCATTATTAGATCCTTGTATGTACCTGTCACTGTGTTTTTCAAAGGCTGTTCATCTTGTACCAATGCACACTTCTAGAACTCCTGATATCCAGATCTAATTTTGCAGTTTCAGTCCATTATTAATTGTTCCATATGCTTGGAAATCAGACAGTGAAGCTTTCTTGGCTTTTCTCCCACTCCTCCCCATACCTGGGCAAGATGTCTAATTATTTTAAATACAATTTAAATATTTTTCTCAAGGTGCTGGGAGACCTTCTGTGCTTAGGACAGTAAAAGACATCACAATACGCCTTTTCCCTCTCCTTTATTTATTAGACTATGAATAGCTTTGTGACCATTTAAAGTTCATTTTCACATATCCCAAGAACACACAGCCGGTGGCACTGCATGGACTTTTATTGTTCCAGGTAAGAAGGTGTGTTACCTGCACTGTTGATCAGTCACATTTTGTGATCTGCCTTACGTTATTCCAAACTGATCTTCCTCAATGTGAATGAGAATTACACAGGATGTACGGCAGGGATATGCCACTGGAATGGGAACATCCACAGACCAGAAGCAGGCACAGCAGTTTTCCTGCAGTATTTATAAACTTCACTTTATAACCCCTCAGCCCCGTCCCCCTGCCTCTATCCACCATCCACCTATCCACGTATAGCTGACAACTGCCTTTGCTTCCTTTCTCCAGATTACACTGGACTCCGCTCCCACTGATACAGCTGTTTATTTTGCAGATAGTCACAACCATTCATCCCTGCAGGCAGAGGCAGCAGCTTTTGTACAGCTTTGAACAGTCTTTCCCAAGGGGTTGTTTCAAAATGCAGACCTGCTTCTGCTTCATGGAATCATAGAATGGTTTGGGTTAAAAGGGAACTTAAAGCTCAACTAGTTCCAACCCCCTGCTATGGGCAGGGACACTTTCCACTAGAGCAGGATGCTCCAAGCCCTGTCCAACCTGGCCTTGAACACTGCCAGGGATGGGGCAGCCACAGCTTCTCTGGCTAACCTGTGCCAGTGCCTCAGCACCCTCACAGGGAAAAAATTCTTCCTTATATCTAACCAAAATCTTACCTGTTTAAGTTTAAACCCATTACTCCTTGTCCTATCACTACAGTCCCTGATAAGGAGTCCCTCTCTGCCATCCTTGTAGGCCTCCTTCAGGTACTGGAAGGCTGCTTGGTGATACTTTCTCCTAGGTTGTTAAATACTTTTGTGCAAGCGTCCATCTGCTTCACGCTTTAGCACAGCTTTTTTTCACAATACAGTAAATGTGCCATTGGCAATGCATCACAGCAGAGTGAAGCCCCTTATATACAGAAAAGGTACATTCAGGACAGCAGCAGAGAAAGCTTCCTCTTAATGCCTGCACTTTAATCCTGCCCTAGAGAATTTCTTGCCACTGCTGCACTCCTGTTAACGACAGTTGTCAGCAGCTGACCATTTCCCTAGCACAGATGGACTGTAGGTTTCTGTAGCCAAAAGTTATTGCTGAATCTGTTCATTGGTATGTCTTCAGTTTGCAATTCATGCTCAAGCTCTTGCATTCCAGCAGCTTTTGCTCCACACCACTTACATCAGCTGGTACCAACATCTGGTCCAAAGTTGAAAGCCCAGGTCCAGCTGAATCAGTACCGACTACAGCAATTTCTCTCATACACAGGAGAGTCCTGAATACTGGACTGAAATGAAGCAGTTCCTCAATTTAATTCCAACCCATAATATCATGTCTTTAGACATTAAGCCAAATTCCCCATGTCCTAGGAACCTGCCAGGTAGGTTCTTTGGGAAATGTACGATCAGGGTAAACGGGAAAGGACACTCACAGGTCAGCTAGATGGGTGGAGGGCAGGTGGGCTTGCACGTCACTGTGGATAGCAGACAGCACTAACTTCCTCCAAAACAGTGCTAGTGAATACGCTTCACTGTTGCTGATACCAGCAAAGAAACAGAGCCATCCGCCCATTGCTTTCCCATTTATGATATTATTTTAAATCATTCTGGAGCAGTTTCTCCTCTAGCAAAACAACTCAACATCCAACATCTCTGTTGCTTCCAACATCAGCTGTACCAAGTGCTGAGAACTAAGTGAAGATAGTTCCTGGTTGGATGTGGGATAGCCATTAGTTCTTTAGTGACTGATCCAAGATTCTTGTTTCTGTTTTACTTTGTTCACACAAGGAAAAAAGGAAGGAAATTTTGTTATGTTTATTATTGGACATTTTTATCTGAACTTGCTTTTACTTATGCTGCTGTGAATCAGAAATAGTGCCAGTTAGCTCTGTGGTCTTATCTCACTGTAAACCTTCCATGAAAACAAAACCGAGGACATTGTATTTAGAATAATGGCATCAAAGATCCTTCTCTTCACAGGAGGTACTGCTGAAAGAGGGTTTAACACAGCGCTTTAACTGGAGGTCTCTGCAATTTTCAACCAAAGTCCTAGGATTTCTTTTCCCTTTTTTCCTTCTTGCACATTATGCATGTCACTCATCCATAAGACCACAAAATATCCTAAAAGCCTAAATACAGGGCTCATCACAATTCAGAATAAGAAGCAGTAATTAAAAGTAGATAAAAACAGTGCTTAGACTAAATTCTGAATCCACAGAAATCAGGGTGCTCAGCTTAAGTTTCCCTGACAACCTCTCCACCCCTTCATTCATAAAGTGTGCATGGAAGAAAATGCAGAGACGGATTTAAAGTTGTCATGACAACTTTGCCTCTCAATTTTCTGTCTTCTGTAAATTGGCTACTTTGGGCTACACGCTGCACAGCTAAGCCCTTAACAGAGAATGAGGTTCATAGAAGCAATTTGACAGATCAATAATCTGGTTTTAATTTTAAGAGAAATGCATTTATGCGTATATATACATTGCCAGAGGAAATAGACTGAACACAGGATGAATCCTAGCATCAGCTAAACCAGAATATTTTGTGTCTTCAATCAACAAGTAATGTTAGCAAGAGGTTTTTATTTTCTTTTTAGTATCCCTCAACCTTCATATAGAAAATGTTCAGGCAAAGATGACATATTCATTTAGCAGCTACAGTCTCCAACGTTACCAAGCTACTTCATTTGTTCTGTGAGCAGCATAATCAGAAACTGCCTCCTCCTGGAGGTAAGTTTGCAAACGCTACAGAGAATTCTCTGGAGTGGGAACTGTATATCAAATCCTTACATAGTTTCTGCAAATGTGTATAAACTCCAGACTTCAGAGCAGAGAGTTTCACAGGTCCCTCTGCTTGCCTCATACGAGGAGCTGAGCTTTCACTACAACACCATCTTTGAAAAGTTAAAAAGAGCAAACCAGAACACAGAAATATCCTTCACCTTTTGTCCTGTGTTCTTGAAAGTCCTCACTGAAGAAGTAAATGGTTCCTATTTGATCTTGTAACAGATTTCTCTTGCAAATTATGATTTGAAGTAGCAAACAGTGATCCTTTAAAAAGGTATATCCTGTAAAATACTCTCAAAATCATAACTCTGAGCCAGACAGGGGCTTAAATCCAGTATTTGTGCAGACTGGAAAGCTCAAATTGCTTTCTAATTCAGCTTTTCCTATCTGCTCCTGAAAATGTCACCAGGACCTGCTGATAAACAAAACTCAGAGAAGAACTGCAAATCTACTATTTTTTCTCCTGCTCTCCTCAAAAAGATAATCTACATCCAGGAGAGCCTTCCCCAAAATAGAGACTCTGCTTTATGGCCAGTGTGTGTAGCAAGCACAAGTCATAGTCCACAGCTGATGCCTGGGCACTGCAGTAATGTGCTTAACAGTGGAATGACAGCCGCAACAGCACAATATTAGCAAGCATCAGTAAACTCTTCATCCAGTCCAGACTTATCTCATGGAGAGAGTTTATTCTTTTTAAATAGACCCACAGCCCAAGATCTCCACCTCTCTGCATTAGACCTGCAGAAGTCCACTTTTCCACAACTACATTTTGCTACTAAGCATATGCAGAGCACCATGGGATCAGAGCAAAGGAGATTACCCAAGTGCTGCTAACAGGCTAAATTGACTGCCTCAGGGGTTCCCTGTAACTCGCTTAATATGTGTAGCTGTTAAAAGCTGTTGAAATGATGATGCTAAAAAAATGAACAAGGGCAGCAGAAAAAGGGCTGGCTAAAATAACCAAACTGTGAAAACGAAGTGAAAATTAATAAAGGAATAGCAAAAATAAAAAATAAAAAATTCAAATAAATAAAAGCATGGAAGAGATAAAGAGCAAAGACATGGGCAGAGCTGATAATCATCTGAAATCAGCTTTCCCTTCTCCACCTTATTTCTCTTTCTCCTCCCCCTTCCCCATTTCCTAAGTACCCTAATACAACTCTTCGGTGTCTCCTGTCAGTTTAGCATTTAAATCCCCATGCTGGATTTCAGCAAGTCAAGCAGGCTCAGTGAAGATCACTGGGCTCAGCTTACTTGTCGTATAATCTCACCCAAATCCATGGAGTTACATGAGGGATGAGCTGGAACTAGTGATGTTTTCTGAATCTTCTGACACGCAGCTTTGGAGCTCTGCAGCCCCAAACTGATGATACACACTGAAGGGTTTTCTGAACGCAGCAGAGGGGAAAGGAAAAATATTAGCTCCTTGGGTGGTTTTCATCACAGTAGTTGCACTACATCTGCCATATATCAGAACAGTTCCCATGTTTCCTACCCAAGATTCATAACAGCTCTAAAAACATCACCATACTTCACCATGTTGAAAAACAAATTTCTCCGGCGCTGGAGAAATATATATTTTGAGGCACAATGGCAAGGAACACAATGTCCTTTAGAGCAACTTAACAAAAGAAATGAGCTGATTCCTGGAAAGCCTTTTGCAATCTCTGCTTTTTTATCTGCAAACCCTCCACAGTTGTTCATTTGTGAAATGCTAATCCTCTGCCTTTGTCTAAGTGAAAACTTCTTCCTGGGAGATAAAAAATAGTTTGTACAAACCTGCTGCATTGCTCATGAGTGGCAATAACCACCTCACACCAGGGCTGTATTTTTTTACTGTTATTTGTACTGCAATACTGCTGGGAGCCCCTTGCTGGCACTGGATGCAACTGTGTTGGAATTGCATATCGACAGGATAAGAGACACTAGCTGATAGGGGCGATCATATGCACTACACTTTAAATGGAAGAGGCAGGGAAAGGGAATTGGAAAGTAAGACCTCAAGAGGTCATCTAATTCATATCTGGATGCATGGCAGGCTCACTTAGGGCTGATCAGCTACTGCTGTCTGTTATTTCATCTGTTTTATAGATGGAAAACTAAGAGATCGTGTCACGCCTATGAAGCCTACTGCCTGGCTGCAGCACAAATGGAAGTTCAATCCAAATCTCACAAGTCCTGGTTGAGTGTCCATGAAAATGTTAACTGAACTTTGGAGCCTCTAAGGAAAACAATCATAACCCTGCTATCTGTATTTGTTACTATGAAAGAGTGAGTTAAAATAAAGAAAATCTAGCTGTCGGCTACGATTTTTTATTTGCTGTTCTGCACTTAGGCATATCTTAAAAGCACAAAGTCCACAAACAGCTGTGTATATTAAAATATCTTCACCTCATTTATCATGCTGCATTAGGTATTCATTTTTCCTTCACTATCAGTAGAAAACACTATTCTATACCATATATAATATATTAAAGTCACACTATACAAAAATTCACAGAAGATAAAATACTAAGATCAAAAGCACTCTATATCTGACAAAGACTTTTTACACACTGCAGTGCATCTTCTCCCATGTAGTCTGTCTACTCCATGAAGCAGTATACATGTGCAATATCAGATAAGCTCATCCTTTTAGTCAGCTATTGTAGATATTGAGTTTTCTGTTTCAATGCAGAAGGAAAAATAGTTCCATGTTACAGACAGTTCCTTTTCTATCACCATGTTACCATTTCTTCTTCCGGCTGAAGTCTAATCACCCTTTTTCATAGGTTACTGTTCCTAACTTCTATTTCAAGCAAGTTTCATACATTGATGCAACTCAGGCAAGATTAATATGGCTTTCCACTTTAATATAAATCTTCTGATTTGTTGCTGAATGGACTCTTCTCAAGTATTGCTATCTAACCGAAAGGGACAATGCTGTTTATCATTTCCCCTGAAAGCAGACATCCAGATCTAGATATTAGAGTACTCTGAATTTATAAACCATAGAATATAAATGTGTTCCTATGAAGACTGAGTAGAAATTAAATGAATGTTTATTTTACATTTGAAGTACCTTTTGCACTTACTTTCCATCTATGACATCTAGATAAAAATCCCCACTAAAACAGACAGCTACCACTGAAGATTTCTTCTGAATAAGAAATATAGAAGGTAAAAATTAACAAAAATCCAGATCATACTGTCATGGGTTCAGCAGTAGCAGTCATTTTTCTCCTTCTCAGTAGCTGGTGCAGCACTGTGTTTTTGACTTTCGG
>JAOEHX010037297.1:0-13380 GCA_025448015.1 Bolborhynchus lineola
CCCCCCTGCCATGGGCAGGGACCTCTCTCACTAAACCATGTCACCCAATGCTTTCTCCAACCCGGCCTTGAACACCATCAGGGATGGAGCATTCACAGCTTCCCTGGGCAGCCCATTCCAGTGCCTCACAAAGGGTTCCTTCGTTATATGCATCCTGAACTTCCCCTGTTGAAGTTTGAACCCGCTACCCCTTGTCCTATCACTACAGCCTCAAATGGAAAGTCCTTCTCCAGCATCCCTATAGGCCAGCTTCAGATACTGGAAGGCTGCTTTGAGGTATCCATGAAGCCTTCTCTTCTCTAGGAGAAAAAGCCCCAACTTTGTCATGATATCTTAATATAGGAGGTGTTCCAGTTCCCTGAACATCCTCATCGCCCTCCTCTGGACTTGTTTGAAGAGTTCCATGTCCTTTTTATTTTGAGGACATCGGAACTGTACACAATATTCCAAGTGAGCTCATTTAAGCTGGATTTCCGCCCTTGTAGTAAATTAAATTTAAACTGGATTTCAGCCCTTGTAGTCCTCAGAGTTCCCTCATTTGAAATTGAAAGTGACACATTGAACCCATAACAAAATGCTATTACACTATGGCTGTTAAATAGTTGTTTGGAAAGCATTGATGTAAGTAGCTTTTAATATCCTATTTCCAACATCAATAATCTAATTTAAACTGACTGTAGCTATGTTTATTAACTGCATTTTAAAAAAATCATAGCTAATTCATTGTTTTAAACTTTACTTCACATTATATTAGTGACAAACCTGTGCTCTTATCTCTGACTGGAATTTAAAAAGGTGGCAGGTTTTGTGCACCTCAATGCATCTCCAATTCTTCTTTTTCCTTTTAACATAGTCCTACTTTCACAAATGTTCAGAAAAAAATTGATATTCTTAAGTCTCTTCATTATACAACACCAACTGCCCCTTGCTGTCACTTCCTTTCTATAATAACCTTACTATACTAACATGACCAGAAACTCACACAGCCTATTAAATATGACCTCATTAAGGGGTATAAATGCACAGCTACTATTACATTACTTGTATTTTACACTATGGATCAAATGAGCTTTTGGTTCTGTGAATAGACTTCACTGACCTAATACTTGTGAGAGCACAGTTTGGCTGATTATAGCCAGTGAGCATTTAGTATTTTTCTGTTGGTTTGTTATATGGAAATTAGGGTGGGAAGGGGCCTAGACAATATGTCTTCTGTGCTGGACATATTTTTCAGTCCTTACTATGATACAAATGCAAAACATTATGGCAATGTTTATTTATGAAAGTCTAAGGATGGGCTGCAGCTGGGTGGAACTGCTACTACAGGCCCTCTGAGAAATAATGTCAAGGATTACTTTCTTAGCATTCAGCATTAAACTCCAAATTTAAAAGCAATACAACACACTGCTTCTAGTGGTAATCCACTTTTTCCTTCTTCTAATCTTATCCAAATATAGTCAGCCTCTTACAATATTTTTGTCCCAAAACCACTTCTTTCAATTCATCTTTGCAGCTCTGTAACAATTCCCATTGTTCTTTTCTACATTCCTGATCTATCAATATCTTTCTGGTATAGAGGTGCCTTGAATTGCACAAAACTGTTGAAGGTGAAGCCACAGAAGGACTTCAGAGAGAAAAATTATTACTGCCACTTCCCTGCTCCATGATGAGATCCTTCACAATCTGTGATTTTAATGCTTAGTGGCCATTTCAGCTGTTATATCAGCTTTTACTTCAGTTTTTACGTGCAGACTTCACGATACCAGAATTACCCACCTGTCGTGGAAGCAGGGCTGCTGTGCACTTCAGGAAATGGTGTGTTAAACTGCAGTGCCAAAGCGAAGGCTAACTGGATGCCTATGGATGCACATAGTGTATGTAACAGTTATCCCACACTGGCACACTGTGCTCCAGGGTATGTCAGGCATACACTCAAGTTTCTGTCTTCTAGTTAAGCTCTTCTCCTGTGCAACTCACCTAAGTACCCCTAACTAATGAGCTTGCCTAATTTCTTCTTTCATGAATATTTGCGTTGTCCATCCTGGATGTGATTCTAATGTATACCCAGGGAGGAAACAATATATTGCTTTAGTCCATGGTGTAGACATCATCTTTTGATCACCACCTTAATTCTTTTTACAGCTATGCCAAGGGAGCTAAAAAACATTTTGCAATCTGAAAGGAAATAGAAGCATGCTGGGAGCATCTAATGGTTAAGAATAGTCAGCAGTAGGCAGCACACTTCCAAGTGCCAAATGTAAATATACAATACAATTCAAGCTCTCTTCTGCCCTGTGTGCTGCATGATTATCATTAAAACTTTTGCCATCTTGCGTACAAGTTCAATGGAATATATAATAACTTTTTAAATTAAAATTGATTGCTAAGCACTGTCTACAGAGGTAAATGAGCTGGTTATCAGTCACACTTGGTTTAAATCTCACACTCTCTTACCTAGCTAAAATCCCAACTGAATATTCAACAGAAGTTTTTCAAAACACAAACAAGAATATGACGAGTAAATATCTATGCATACCCACTAAATCATTTACTTTTAATTCACCCAAAATATATGATATCTTTAGAAATCACAAAATAAAAATGCAAAGGCAATGCAAAACTTCAGAGGAATTTCTATCTACAGAGAGATCATGTCTAGATTTTCCATCAATCGCAGGTATAACTCTGCTACCCAGCAGGTTGTATTTAAAAGGATTTGTGTGGTCACCACTGCTTTCTCTGCTTCAAAATTGTACTCTGTCATATCTTGGTAAGCATGATTTGAAGAACTGAGAGAGCAGCAAATCAAAACAGTGACAAAAAAAGCCCCATAGCATATAAATGGGTTACTGAAGAAATCGCAGCAAATAAATTTCAGCAGGAGCAATGTCAGGTATCAAATAGAAGTGGAAAACATCTTCCTCCAGGCAATAGAATGTGTATTGTTTTTACCCAAAACCAGCAACGACAATTCTGTAGCTGAAGATTAACAGCAGCAGATATCAAAACAGAGATTTCTAAAATCCTTCATGTAAATGATGCGGATCCAAAACGAGTATCAAGAACATCATTCAGCTGCAAGCTATGGCAAATCATAGAGCAGGCTATACCAAATATCCATTGATACGCACTGAGGATGAACCCTGTCTTGTAAATGATGGAAAATCTCCTTTCTCACCACCTGGTTTTCTAGGCACTGCAGAGTAGGGCTGATAGGAAACCCTGTTCACTCTCCAGGCCCAAGGCTCATCTGGCCTTTGTGGAGACAGGAGCAAAAAAAGAGCCAGTGACCTCAGAAAGCAAGTTTATTTTGAAAGCACCTAAATTCTGTGAATGGGACATAGGAAAGTCCATGAGCCTTCTCTCCTCCTGTTCCTTTTTTGTGTCCAGAAATTTACTAGACATAATCTACTCTAGCAGATAATGAAATGTATCTCACACTGGGTGTTTGGATCAATGTACTAAAATCTTCTTGGCATCAATGGGTTTTGGATCTGAACGTTAATGAATTTCAGAAACAGGACAAGTGCCTTCTTATGTTAAAAGAAGAATATTCTGGAAAAGCAAAACTTAATGGTTAATGTGTAACTTGGATGTAGCTGGAAATAATGGCAAGAAAAAAACAGAATTAGTAACAAAATCTACAAAACTTTGGCATCTATTTAAATTGACCTTGTACATGACTTTGCATATAAATTAACTTCTTTTCTAATCTAAGAGAAGATATGATGATACGGAAGAACAAAAAAAATTATGAAGATAATACGTTTAGTGAGTTTACTCTCTTAATTTTATTAGTGAATTTTCTGGGAAAAAAAAACAGTTCTTGTTTAAAATTTTCTTCAATTTTTGCAGATTTTTAATAAGAAATTCTCCCCTTGTGGATTATTTAGTCATCTACAATTCCTTCCCATGTCTGGGATTTTATACCTAACGGTAGTGACTATGACTGTTTCTTTCTTGTAGCTAACTTTATGAACCACAATTGGCTTTCACTAGAATGAATTTTAGTTAGTCACCAAAATATGTTTTTGTGATTAAACAAATCCTGGGTGTTCGCCAACGTAGATCTTGATTTGCTTAAACACTTCCAATAAAATATTAGAAAGGGATGGAAACTCCGTCAACAAAACCTTTTAAGTAGAAATTGTTTTCATATTGGTTATTTTTTCTGTTCTTTTTCAGTCAATTCTAATATATGGCTACTCAGTAATTGCACAACTGGAATTTGTCTATTTGGAAAAGTTGTATAATACAAATTATTTCCTGTTTTCAGCTGCTTACTTAAAATGTAAGCGATTATCACAATTACACCTTAAACTTTGTAATTTCACATTTCTTCCTTTGCTCCTGTTCATCTGTAAACCTTGTCAAAGAAATTCAGGCAGTGACGTAAAATAGATATCAATTGACTAGTTTTGATCTTGCACGAGATGAAAGTTTATTCAGAATTACAGCAGAAAATGGTTGATCAGACTGAAACTTGGATGGGCTAGGTAGGCAGCACAGAAAAATAGTCTGAAAACAGCTCAAATAATATAGACATGTGGATCTTTACAAAATCTTAGAACTTCATCCCAGAAAAAACACTGATGTCCTAAAATGCTCATATAATGATCACAGACCAGATTTTCGCATTTAATTTTTGTTTGTTCTTTTTTATCAAAATATCTCAGAAGCTTGAAAATGAAGGACTAAAAAGATCTATATGCTCTAACAAACAGCAGTAAGTGTGGCCTATGGCCACTGGAGACTATGGTAGAAAGTGTTGCGGTCTTCAAAACATAAGAGACTAGAAGAGCATTATGCTTTTCAGGAAAACAAAAATCACACCTATAAATAGACTGACTGGTAATGGAAAGACTCAGTGGTTTCTGGGAACTGATAACAGTAGCTGACTACAATCTACTGGTAGAGACATATTTTATTTTAAAACTCTCTTTGTTCTGTCTTTGTTCTCCATTTCTATTATTTCATACACCTATTTTTGAAATCCTATACATTTATCTGCCAGGTTGAAGATTATTTCACCGTGGTTGCTATTCATTTGGTAAAGCATATGAAGGACAGCTAATCATACTGCTTAATATAAATTTTATGGGGTAGCAGGATTGTGTTCCTCAACCTTTTTTATTCCTAGGAACATTCATACAAAGCATGATAATATTAGCAATATTATTTTCTGTTTGTACAGATTTTCCATCTGAGCTCTTTCAAAGCAGTTATGGAAAGTATGTAGCATGCAGTAGATCTGTGAGGAGACTCTTGATTTCCAGTCTTGTCTCTGAACATTTGGACCCATCTTTCTCATCTGTCCTGTAAGCTGCTGGAGTTCATTATCACCAGCTAAAAATAGCTCATTGTAGAGTTGAGCTCATTAAAAAAGATTAAATTATGCCAAACTCACATAATTTCAGTCAGTTTATGCCTAGTTTAGTAGATACAATCATTTTATAGGCTTCAGTTTTTGTAATCCAGAGAGACTGTTACTGCTTATGGATGTCTCCACAAGAGAGCTGACCCTTTTCTTCCACAATCCTGCTGTCGCCTCTTTCAGTACGTGCTTTGCTGTTAGAAACTTCCCTGATCTGTGAGCTGGAGCACTCAACAATGTGCCCAGTCCAGATAAAGATTTACCTTTAGGAGTAGTGAGGCATAGTCTATGCTTTTCCTTTTTGACTTAGAAAGAAGAAAACATAGGATAATTTAAGTAGTAAGAGTCTTTGCAACCAAGATCCTGCTCAAAGCAGGGCTACCTCCAAAGTCAACCTGTGCTGCCCTTGCCCTTGGCCAGCTCAGTTTTGAATATCTCCAAGGATGCATGTTCCACAGCTTCTCTGGGAAACCTGATACCTGGATTAATCATTCTCACTGTGAGGACGTTTTCCTTCACACCTAATTAGAACTGGCTATATATGTGCTACCATTGTGCCAGTGAGGGCCTGGTTTTGTTCCCACCATCATATGCTGCTGACTCCTGCTCATGGTCAGGCCCCCTCATCTACTTTTTCACTAGATGATGAATGTGATGGGATCCAGTGGTGGCCCCTGAGGATGCTGTTTTTAAGCATTCGTCAGTTGCACTTGGGACCACAGTTTTTCAGCCAGTTTTTCACCTGCTTTCTAGTTAGAAACATAGAATCATAGAATGGTTTGGGTTGGAAGCCCAACCCCTCTGCGATGGGCAGGGACACCTTCAGCTAGATCAGGTTGCACAGAACGACATCCAGCCTGACCTTGAATGTCTGCAGAGATGGTGCATCCACCACCTCTCTAGGAAACCTGTGCCAGTGTTTTACCACCCTCATTACAAAGAATTTTTATTTCACATCCAGCCTGAATCTCCCCTCTTTCAGTTTAAAACAGCTATCTCTCATCCTATTGCAACAGGCCCTGCTAAGAAGTCTCTCCCCATCATTCTCATGAGCCCAATTTTAAGTGCAGAAAGACTGCAATAAGGTTTTCCCAGAGTCATTTCTTCATGCTGAATAACCTCAACTCTTCCATATTTTCCTTCAGTTCACTTTTTCTCTTCAAGAAAAACATTTTCAAGAATCTCATTTCTTACAGGTTTAGAGTTGGAGTCTAATTACTGTTTATTGTTTTACAAGCCTTACTTTTGCTAAACCTGCTAGATTTAAAAAATCATGTAAAGCAAGTACAAAACCTTAAATTATTAACAAAAAAGGCTTTCATTTCCTCCTCCCTGCTGCATTCTTTAATACATGAGTGTTCTGACTATAGGAAACTATGGGCAAAACAGGGCTCACCATTACTGCGTCTGAGGGAGATGCTGTTCTTTCTACTGTCAGAGCTGAAAAGCTCCCTCAAATCCAGCTGCGGCAGAGATGCTTTTCAGGAAGAGAACAGAAGAGCAGACAAGCTGCCTACAGGTATTACCACCCAGATCTTGGAGTTTAATTTCTGCCTGCTTTTTTGTCACCCCTGTGTAGTTACACCACGTATTTGTTAAACTACGATGATTAGGTGAAATAATCCTCTTCTGAAATGCTGTAGGTGTTTCACTTAGGTAGGCTTTGAAAGGGGAAGATGAAAAATCAAACCATTCTGTCTCCCAGATATGATATCCCTTGCTCTTCACAGAGAGCACTTCCAATCCTGATTACTTTTTTTTTAGTGTAAATATAAATGACTCTGCTCCTTCCACTGGAACAAAATCGTTTTCTCCATTTTTATTCTTCCCTGAAGAAAAAGCCTGTTTCAGTTGTATTGGATATCACAATTACCATCAAAACACGATCTGAAATGGTATGTAATTATTCTTTCATTTGCAGATCAGTGTTTGACAGACATGCCTGAGGCATAATAGATTCATATCCTTAACAACCTTCTAGCAGCAGAAATCTATAAACAGCGTATACAATGTGCAAATTGCTATTTCAACAAATCAAGAAGGCTTAAAATAAGTCTCTGAAAAGTAAGGTAACTAAATCAAACTCCAAACAGTGTACACATTCAGTAACAGAGCAAACTGGACAGTCATTTAATAATTCTCTTTCAAATTGCATTCATTTTTTAAAGGACATGACCAAAATGGGAGCTGATTCTTCTTAATTTTGCACTGAAGTCAAGACAATTACACTGATGTAGTTCTAGAAACCACAAAAACTCACCAAGAGGGTGAGAGTAAGAAATAGAAACTTAGATAGCACTCTACAATACATATCTTTGGTATGCTTTTGGATTTTAAAGGAGCTTAGGGACAAGTTCTGTTGTATTGTAGTGGTATTGTAGCCAAAACTGCATTGCCTAAAATTGAGCTGTCTTCGGCAGTAGTGTATCCTTTGGGCTTTATTAATGCAAGCTTTGCTAGATCAGAAGCATTTAAGACCTTGCAGTGAAACTGTACCTCTAGGAGGGATATTCAGAGTTCAAAGTTGAGGACTTTTTGTCAGAATCAGGAAACTGGATGTTCTGAAAAATCCAATTACAGCTAGCATGTGAATCACTAGGTCAACAAATGCAGAGAGAATACATTTCACATAGGCAGCTAACTATCCTCAGGGGCACACCAATGATCTTAACTGTTCATAAAGAAGTGTCAAACAGTCTATTTTTAGAATTTAGTGAAAGGACTCAACCATACATTCCTTTTACCTTCCTCTTTAGTTCATTTGTCCAGTTTTAGTAGTTGGAGGAGCAATCATCAGTGTTGAAAAAGGAAAAGAAAACAATCGAGTCAAAAGGGAGACAGGACCTCTCTTTCTTCATCAACTGAACTCAAGCTACACAGCATTGCATTGTATTTCCCAGGGAGGAGATGATGCAGCCATGGAGTGCAAGCACCCCTTTATACTGCCTAGTGCATGGGGCAGACCCCTCACCAGCCTATGCCCCACTGCTGGACTGCTTCACCAAACTTGTTTGATGTATACCCAGAAGACAGTAAAGCCTCTTTACCCCATGGACTGATAAGAACTCTGGTTTTCAGTTGAAAGAAAAAGAGAGATTCCTGTGTCCATCTTATAGTTAGATGATGCAAGTAGTCTATTCACCAAGTAGTCCTACAACCATGGAAAAAAACATGGCATGACATTAAACCCATCAAGAAGTTTAGCAAAGGGAAAGTAAAAAATGAAACCTAAAGTAAGAGGCTGATTTCATTGCATTCAGAAATTATTTTTGTCCAGTGAAAATGAATCCTTGCTAAACTAATGCAATACTAACAATAGTTATCAGTTATTATTATCAGAATGTTTAAATCTCTACACCTGCTGCTTATCTATGGATGAGACAGTAGGTAGTAATACTTTTCTTATTATGTGATTATATAGTTTCCAGATTTTGCAATGGAACTTGGATATTATAGAAAGGAATTATATAAACACAGCAGTATCTAAGTGTAGACTTTCCTGTTATGAGCAATACCTGTGCTTTAACTACAGCTGTATAACAGTGAATTAAAATATAATGATTATCCAAAAGATCAAAGCTAAATCTGATGATGAACCTGTACAAAATGAAGCACAAGCAGATGCTCTCTCATGGGCTGTGAAAATATATATTTAAACATTTTAGCAGACTTTTGTGTTCTCCATTAAGTAGAAATACACTGTCACTTATGCTATCAAAGCTTAAAGCATTTAAAGCAGTAGCATTTCTTCCAGATTTAGCATGCATGACTCTTGGTTAATACTCCCTAGGTACTTTAAAAACTGAATTATCTGTTCATATTTAAATCCTGAATCATGTTCCATTTAGGTTGCTCATACAAAGTCTTACTGAAGCTTTTTAATCCATTTCAGCTTTAGCAAACATTCTCTTCAGTATTTCAACTGAAGGCCTTCCTGTTTGGTTAATTTATTGTGAATAAATTTGTTTCTGCAATTAGAGCACAAGCCCCTAAAGCCAGAAACCCTCTAAATTATTGCTATGGTTCATTTTGAGATGTAACTTAATTACTAAATCTAAGTACTAGAGCTATGAACAAGAAGCTTATTTTGAGTATTAGGCAACTTGCAAGAAAGTGTTGAAACTTCCCAGTGGAAATATGATGATCTCTATACATTTCAGTAATGAACTTCAAGCAATGTGAAGCATTGCGTAACATTCAAAAATATAGGAGATAAACCAGCTTTCTTTTATAAAAAACACCTTTACATAAGCCTGTTTAAGCATATATGTCAATTATGAGCAGTAGAACTGTTCTGTTCCAGACAAATGCAGAACCTTTTGTACTTACTGTTGTGACCTTTTGTTGGAGCAAGCAACAAATATTGTGTGGGTTTAGAGCTTTCCTCAGCCTGTGGATGCGCAGATAGACAGAGCCAATTCTTCTTCATGTAGTCATTTCATGTGAAAAACGTGAGTAGTGCCAGGTGAAAAGAAATCATGATTGGCTTGTGTCAGCTGGAGGAAATCTGGCTACTGTGCTGGAAGACCCGTCTTCCATCAGCCCTTGTGGAGGGATCTTGGAAGCTAGCTGTACAAATGCAAGTCAGACTCAGGCTTGGGGATGTGCATAGCAACACATTTTGTCATGTGTAGAAACTGCAGGTATTGCACAGCTCTGTGTCAGATTAATTACAAAGTTAGGTAAGACAAAATTACCTCAATGTTTCCTAAGAAAATATTACTATTCCTAAAATGCCTCAAAAATAACAAATTAGTCGGTGGTGAAGGAAGTTGTAAAGTTGTCTGAGGTAAGAATACCAGGAGAAAAATGTATTTCTCTGCACTAATCATGGTAAAAATTTCCTCATCACAGCTGAACAAGAATTTGTAGTGCTGTTATAGAAGAGACAGAATAGTTCAACTTATATTTCTTTCAAGTGCCACAAGGCAGTGACAACAACAAATGAAAGATATTTGTAAAAGGAGTCTACTGTTTAGTGTTTATGGGAAATGCAGCATCCATGGTGATAAATGACATCCTTCTCTGCGATCATGTAGGGTTATACCTGATACTAGTTTCAGAGAGAAGTGTAAAGCAGTTTCTGAAAGCCTTAACACAGCATTTTCTTGTCACTATGCCAGCATTTTAACATTGCATGAAACTTTTTTTTTGCTTCATAATAGCATAATCTAAATTGACAGTTTCTTTTCTTAAGTTATAATGAAATTTCCATACACAGTTCCACCTCCAGGCAAGGCATCGTTTACAACACTGGTTGTTAAGCAAACATTGCCCCATTAGTCACTAGACAGCAATGAAATGGAAGTGCTCTAAAGGTAAAAAAAAAAAAAAATAATTAAGCAACAGATTGGTTGGGAAAATAGCTTTCTGAAGTTCTTATTACACAGACATTTAAAACAGTGTTTCTTAACAGTTTATGAATACAACTTTCGGTTTTTCAAAATACATTGAATAGACGATCCCTTTTCTAATATCTTCATTTCTCATAATGGTCTGGAACAGATGCTCTAAAGAATATGCCAAGAAAATAATAACATAGTAATACAATGTAAAATGAGAAAATCACGCTAGTGAGGTTTAAGTCCTTGTTAATAGTAATATTAATAGTAAGAGTAATAGCAATAGTAATCTCAATGTCTTCATTATACATATGTATTTGTTTCCTCACTTTGTATTCTCTTAAAATTTTTATATCAACATTATATTGTCACAGTATCTATGACTACTACTACTTACTGACAGATAGTAAGGCAGCTGCCCACCACCAACTGGTCTTCCACTGAAGTCTCTGGGAAAGATGGTTGGATTTTGACCTGCATAATGGGCTTTTCTTCTGGAAAATAGGGAGACAAAGTTTAAATCTATAGTTTTCTTGCACTATTTAGTTGGGACCTATGTGAGCTACATGCTCCTGTCCTGGAAGCTGGGAAAAGTTGCTATATCCCATCATTTGGACATAGCCAGGGAGTATTAGGGATTTGTCTTAGTTAGGCCTGGCTTTGCTTTCAAACGTTCTTTTGCTGGAATTTTTTTTTCCTTTTTCACATAAGAAGAGGGTGAGCAGGGTTTTCTTACTTATCTCTCAGCACAATTCTTTGCCTTGGTTATTCCTATCATGGATTTTTTTGTGCATGTCATCTCCATGCAAGTTCTCTTTTTGGCATCAATAGATGTTCTTCATACTCTTCATCACTGCCTTTTTATGTTCAATCTGTTTCTTTGGGAACAGATTCAGGATCTGTATTGTTCATGCATCTGTTTTAATCATGGCAGTAAATCTTTCACTACTTTCTATTCCATTTAATCCTTCCGGTATTGTAGCAATTTCTTCAGTTTCCTAGTGGATGGTGCACATTAGACAACATTTTTTATAGAGCTCTCTACAATGACATCAAATCCTTCCTCTGTGTGGTTGCAATTAATTTTGAATGAGGTGATGTGCATGAGCAATTGAAATGAATATTGCCAACACGTATTGTTTGCTTTGATATGCTGTTTACTGTTTATGTCGTTCCCATAGTTTTGTTAGCTTCTACTGAAATTTTAGACATTCCCAAGACTTTTGTAAAAAACATGTATTTGCAAGCTGTAAATTTGCAAGCTGTAAATTTTTTGTAAAAAATCACTTCCTTTCCAAAGCATGCAAAATTACACAAACTAGGATGAGATATATTGAATATAACACTTGTTTCTGAAGGGAGACTCATGGCAACCCGATATTATCTAGAGTGGTTGGAATAGATACATGGTTAGATAGTAAGATGTATACAATTCCATTTGCAATTTCATGCTTTTCTTGAAGAGTCATCTCAATGAAAATTGAAAAAGTTTCAGAATGTAAAAAAATCTCAAAAAGAGAACATTTTCTTAATTCTGAAAATATCAGAGATATTAGTTCTACACCCAATCTCAGATACATTTCAAAGCCATGTTCTTCCTCTGATTCTTTCTTTTCACCATCTAACATATCTTCAAACTCCTAATGAACAAATGTAGCGTCAGCTGGCTTTCTGTCTTTGCTTAAAATGCAATTCAAAAGTCATGTTTAGAGGTTCTAACTTGCATCCATTTTATTTTACTGTGAATACAATACAGAAATAATCATACTGCCAGAATATAGTGTAATGTCCCATAATACATAATGGTTCTTCTAATGGTTCAGGTTTGAAATGGAGTAATTTTCCTAGACTAATCACCTCATCAAAGTATCATAATGGAAGCCTCAAGTGGTCTCTGTAGCCTTGAATTCAAAGCATTACACCAATAAAAATTTCACAATTGACCTTCTAATGCTTCTGCAGCAGAAGCCTCAACAACCTTCAGTTGAAATAATGTTGCCAATGCATATTGACATACCTCACATTATAGTACTAATACAGCAAGGTCTTCACAAAGTTTCACTGATGCACTCCTGAGGTTATTGCCATCATGTGAAAACCACTCTTGTGTGAGCAAGAAGTGAACACCAAAATGGATGTCTTCACAATATTTCTTTTTTAAACTGAACAATTACGCTCTACACATATTCAGAAAACATCAAACTCACCTTGACCTTCAGTTCTTATGTTGCAATAGGAGAAATGCTCAGCTGATTAATATGATTCCTGTCTGTTTTGCTAATGTTTATGTCCTGTTTATTATTTTATTTAGATTTTATCTCAGATAGAATTAGATGCATCTTTCCTTTGAGGGATACAGGAGTAACTGTGTTTTGGTTTTCCGTCTTAAATGGAAACCTCCTGGTTTGTTTTGGCATAAGTAAAAGATGCAAGATTTTCCTCGTGTTAGAAAATGCAGCATTTAAATAGACAAAAATATTGTTGTCATGGTTTAAGCCCAGCTGCAACTCTGAAAACCATGCACTATCTCTCTCTCACTCCTCCCTCTTCTTCCCCATTGCTCCCAAAGGGATGGGGAGGAGAATAAAAAGAATGTAACTCCCACAGGTTGAGATAAGAACAGTCCAGTAACTAAGGTATAACACAAACCACTACTGCTACCAC
>JAOEHX010037304.1:0-11932 GCA_025448015.1 Bolborhynchus lineola
CAGTCAGAATTTTTACATACTGTGGAGGGGGACAAAGTTCCTGTGGTGCACATAAAGAATTTGCTGGGGAAGACAGTTTGGGTTATTCCTGCTGCAGGTAAAGGCAAACACATGCATGGGATTGCTTTTGCCCAGGGACCTGAATATACTTGGTGAGTAATGTGGGAAGTTGGGGAAACCCAATGTGTACCTCAAGGGGATTCGATTTTAGGGGAAAACAGCCAATGAACTCAATTGTATGATGTTGCCTGCTATGTATCACTTTTAAAGCCCACTAACTAGATGACTTCGGTCACCAGTGGCTGACCCTGGCTTCCCTCTGATCATCATCCCAAGAAAGACTGAACTTTGATGAAACAAGATGAGTTCTGTGGTAAAGGAACAATCAACATCAGCAGGCAACTATCCAACACTGCGCACAGCCTCTCCTGCTCTGAAAGACTGTTACAAGAAATGGAGCCTGACATCGTAGACCAAATGGACTCAGCAGCTTTATAGAGATTGGTCTATGCACTAAGGAATGATCTCTCTCTCTCTCTTTCTCTCTCTGTGTGAATGTATATGCATGTATATATATCAGATAAGAGTGATGGTATATTGAAAATATGGGATCTGAGCATGGCATGAATGGTTTGGAAAAAGGGGTGGATACTGTTCTAGGCTCATGAGTAGCAGTTACTTTTTCTCCTTCTTAGTAGCTGGTGCAGTGCTGTGTTTTTTTACTTTTGTCCTGGGAACAGTACTGATAATACTGATGTTTTTAGTTGCTGCTCAGAAATATTTAGTCTGACCAAGGACTTTCTGAGCTTCATGCTCTGCCAGGGAGGAGTGGAAGCCGGGAAGAAGCAGAGACAGGACATCTGACTCAAGCTAGCCAAAGAGGTATTCCATACCACAGCACATCTTGCCCAGTACATAAACTGCGGCAGTTACCCAGAAGGGTTATATCACTTCTGGGTGAAGGTGGGTATCAGTTGGTGTGTGATGAGAGGCTGTATTCTCTTGCCTTGTTATTTCCTTTATCATTATTATTATTGGTGGTAGCAGTAGTAGATTTGTGTTATACCTTAGTTACTGTACTGTTCTCATCTCAGCCTGCGGGAGTTTCGTTCTTTCGATTCTCCTCCCCATTCCTCCAGGAGCAGGAGGGAGGAAGGCAAGGAGTGCCATGACACTTTACTTCAGCATTTCAAATTTTAGACAACCTCTTTTTCAGGTTGGTTGTTTTGATTTCTTTTCATGTAGTTTGCAAGAGATATTTTGCCTAGAAATATCAGCTAAAAAAAATTCTGGTCTTCCATGTGTATCGGAGACATTAGACAATGCCTCAACTGTAAGAGTTTAAGATATGTGTATTTTGAATCCTCTTAAAATATTATCTCTCTTTGTTAAATTCTGGATTTAACTTTAGCTTAACTAACCTTTTTTGCATTGACCTTGACATCCTTTGAAAATACTTATAAGTAGCATTTCTGACTGGTTTCAGGGGGCTATCTCATATTATCTCACTTTGCCCCAGGAGTCCATGACCTTACTGTAAGTTAACATTAGTCCATTCTCCTTTATTTTTATTTGTTTTCAAAAGCTTTGTTAAACAGCTTATGTAAATTATTCACATGTAATTTCCTTAGAGCTCTTTTCTTCACTTGCCTGTAACATTCTGTACTCAAATGAGAAAGCTTAATGCAAGCCTGTATACTGAGTACAGATCTATAGAAAACTTACAGCAGCATTAGCTTGGTTTTCTTAATCACATCTGTTCTCTGTAACATTTTTTGAGCTCTTTATTGTTAGGAGGCTTTTTGCAGTTTAAATTGGTCCTTATATGTTTGGTCTGAAGGGTACATGTATGTATTTGAAACTAATTAAAACCCATTTTATTGAAACAATTTTAATTAGGATTAATTTGAGTTGGTTGTAACTTCTCAAGCCCTAGGAAATGTCGAAGGAAAAATAGGTAATAAGATGCAGTAAAGTGATTTTTTCTAGGTTCTGTGGTTTCTTTCAAATATAATTTTAAAGGACTTCTTTTCTAAAATTCTCTGGGTTCTTTTTCTTTTTACATTGCTGACTTTAATTTGTTTGCTTGTGGCATTGTTTTGGTTTTTAACTCTGCTTGCTATCATTAAACTGGGCATTTCCTTTTTTCAGGAATCTAAAGACTGTGCATTATTTCCTTCCTTTTGAGGTCAAGAAAAACCTAAGAAGATAATAGATGTCTTCGGTAAACGTGCATTGTTTATTGGCGGTTCTTCTGTCTATTTGAGCAAGCTGCCCTACAGGGTTGAAAAGCTTTATAGCACCTTATGAAAAACATGTCAGGAGTGTAGATTTATATGCACATGTTAATTTACACACTGGAACCAGTGTTACATAAATCACAATTTTTCACAATTTCTTCTAAAGCTTTTAATGCTTGTAGCACTCATTTGGATTTATCTGAATTATAGTGTAAACTCTGAATCAGACAATAATGGAAGAAACACTCTCTGCTGTTTTGCTCCTGATGCATTTTTATTGCATTTAGCTATTTATTATTGCTTAATGATGCGATCTATAGTCAGGAACTTGAAAGAATGATGACTAAGAAAGGTGGCATATGAAAAATTTGCTATGCATTTTCTAGTTTCATTAAATCTGAAGATGTGTATGTCAGAGCAGAAAGAAAAAAGCAAGAAGTTAAGAGAAGTATGCAACTTCTATGTACATATGCTCAACAGGCTGTATTTTGATGTACCATTTTAGCTTTAAATTCGTAAAATATATATTTTTCATTTAAAAAAAGCAGTGTTAAGTTCCAATGTATATTATGAGTGGAAAAGCTTTCAAATTTGTTTTTCTAATGCATACAGTAAGCATGAGGCTAGTTTGGAGTTACAGGACTGGGAAACAGGACTTTCTGTAAATCTCTCCTTGTATTATTAATTCAGAATGGCATGTGAATGCATTGAAAACCTACATATTTTTGCTTCTTGAGGCAGACTTGATATTCATTTTGTATCAGAATTAACCCCTGGGTAATAGAAGGCCTCAAGGCAAACTTTGATAGTGAACTGTAATTTAACTACTGCTAACCATCTAATTGAAAATGTTCTATAGTTAAAATAGCCTTGTCAAAAGTTCTTCAAATACAACCACTAGAATTACTTAGCATGTTTCACACACAGGCCCTTGTTCTCTCTCCAAGGTACTTGTTCATTTTTATTGTTCTCTGTAGCTCATACAATATACAGATACAAAAGAATAAAGTAAGCTGTATGGGGATTAGCAGTGAGTTTAAGCCTTAATGCTTCATAACACTCCATAGTCTGAGAAATTCACATTAAAATTCTGACAGTGGCATAAGCAGTGTGCAGAGGGTTTGAAGAAAGGCACTGTTAAAGCAGGGGTCTGGAGAAGTTATCTAGAGGTGAAAAGTGCATCCAGAAAGAAGTATTTTCTGAGCAGAACTTCTGTAATATGGCTGAAAAAAATGTATAATGAATTCAGCTCCAGGAACTAGAAGTACACTAAGGCTATGTCTGATATTCTTTGCATAAAATATTTTTAATTATTTCTGCCACACTTCTGATTTGTCTTTTTTTTTTTATTCTATACTACTAGCAAGTATGTTGCTGGTATTGATTGTAGTCTGCAACTTTTACTTTGAAGTATAGGCTTATATTTGTGCAATGGCATAAGTTGTATTATCATCCATATTTTGATTTTCACATTTGGAACTGATTGCAGCAGAGGCACTACTGATCCATGAAATTGTAAGAATGCCTGAAATCAGTTTCTGCCCACTTTTGATTGTGTTTACCTTGTGTCCATGTCCTTTAATCTCTCCTTCACAAAATCGGCTGTTAATTTCACTAATATGTCCATCAACAGAAAAATGCAGATTAAGATTCCAAAGTCTGACAGCTTTCCTTCATAAGGAGTCATGAAAAGCAAGGTATTTCACTGCCCAGAGTCTCAAATTGCTATGTTTTTCTCTGTTCCTGCTGCCAGAAGTTACTGACCTCTATGCTAACTTTGGTGTTCTCATTTCTTCGAAGGGAGGTCAGACCTAACTGGTTTTCATTTCACCTCATTAAAAAATTGCTTTCTCAGAAACACTTCCCTGTGCCACAATAATCAGCAAGATAATTCACAGCAGAAGATTACACCAAAAGCTGATATCCATTACAGGAAAAAATCAAAGAAAAATCAAATCATGAAGCAATGTCTGATTTACTGTCTGATCCCTGCTTCCTTACTGTTCCACACCAGGCTTTTTGGCTGACCCTCTTATGTGCTAATCCTCATTTTTTCAGGACTGGAGAAAGTCAAAACTACCTTTTCTCTTATCTCCTCAATGAGCGTTACCTCAAAACACTGCTGATAGCTTGCAAGCAAGTATAAACCTGTTAGGAGATCTAGAAGACACTGATTTTGCACTTCTGATAGTGCTCTAATAACAAAGATCTAAAGTAACATTTCATTATTTATTTGCCTGGCAGACCAACACTTGACTGCCGCTGTAAAATTATTTTCTGTTAAAAATCAGACTTGTTTATTTTCTATGGTCATCCTAGAACAGATTATCTATTCTTTTCTGTATTGCCTGCAGTGTGATCAAAAGACTCTCAAAACCATCTTTCTTTTACTGGAAGGTAGGAAGTGATCTTCCTTGACTGTATGTGGCAGTCATTAAACACACCTGTTGTAAAGTAAAATAGACTAGACAGCAATAATTTTGCCTCACTATAGTCAGCATTAAAACTCCCACTTGCCCAGAATAAAAATGACATCAATAAGGACAAAAGTTAACTGTCATTATGGAACAGTTCTATATAAAATATATTTAAATATATTTAAAAAACATATATATGGATTAATAGACACTGTAATTGCTCAAAAATTTGTGACATGATTGCGTAGAAATTCTTGAGCAGTACACTAAACAGAACCCACAGCAATTAACCAAAGGAAATATTATTGAAAGTGGAAGGTGTACACTTCAGATTGTATACTGTTATCACAGAATGGTGGCTGGAAGATTCTAAACTGTCTCCAGAATTCTGTTCTCCTTATAAGGAGGGCTGTGGACGGTATTTTCAGACGGTTTGACATTTTCCCCCAACAGTGTCTCATTTAATTACAAATTCAAGTGTTTGTCATCTAAAAATCTGACAATCATTTATGATTATATAGCACTGATATTTTCCATCTTCTGTGTAATTCCATGATGCCTTGTCAAATGTTGTGACCTATCTTCTTGTCAGTCTGTGATTTAACTATGCATGCAAACGACTACCATTTCAAATCTGGTAGTTACTGTCATTTTAATAGTAGTATTATCCTACTATTAGCAGGAGTTCATATCAGTATTTTTTTTCAGTCTGTTTTAATAAAGAACAAGTTAAAGAGGGAAAAGTATTCATTAAATGTGACATCAAGGTTTTGTATTTCAGTCACTGAGCAAGACCAAATAAATATTTTTTTCTTCTTTTGGACCAAATAATATCTTGGTTTTCTTGTTCAAGAATTTTTTTCTTTAATATATGTATCATTCTGTTTGAAGAAGCTTTCAGTATTAAAAAGCAAAGTGGAAAGGCAAGCCCTTACAAAATACGCGAATTGAAATTTTGGGATGCTGTACAAGGACTTTTCCCAATACACTTACTTACAGTATCAGATAGTGATTGTCTCCTATTTAATTTTTATGGAAGAAAAAAATAGTTCCAGAATTTACCTAAACAGCTCACACTCTCTTCATTCGCACTTTTCTAGAAACCATTTTTCTACTAACACAGTTTATACTAAAAAATAAAATACTTGATGTATCAGATGATACAAGGTAACCTCACTTAGATTTTGCATGTGTAGCATTTGCTCACTGTCTGATCTTCCTGTTTATTTAGTCTTTTAAAGGTAAAGAGCTCTCTGGGACAGTCACTCAGCCGCCTTTATTAATTTTACCCTGGCCTATTATTCTAAATAATGGAGAGGAATGTTAACACTAGCATGCCTGGTCTAAAGCTGCTTTAAGCAATCATGAAAACATATATGCCTCGGAAAACCTGAATGAATGTCTCAGTAGCAATTTATCTGACAAAGCAAGGTTCTATTTTGATATAGACAATCTCCCTCCTTTCTGGTTAGTGTACTGGCAAAAGGTTGCACATACACAGGAGCAGGCGGAAAACATGATAGCACTGCAATACTACACCTAATATTTTAGGTTCAATATGTGCATCTGCATCTATTTTTTTACATTGTTTTTTTCAGACTTCCTCTTTCAGAAAAAAAGAATCATTGATATGAATAACTTCACTCATTTAATCAGTAGCTTTGTGAAGAACAGATTTGCAAATTATTTTGAACTATGTATCCCTGAGGTAGCAATGCAGACAGGTGTTTCCATATTAGGAGCTATTGAACTTCCCTGAACCTAGTCGTCTCACTTCTGGAACACATTCATACTCTAATAGATATTAGAGCTGAAAAAGATCTGTTTAATTCATGTTTCCCTCTCCTTGCCAATATGAGGAGCTATCCTGTACAGTACATATCAAGCCTAGGTTTATAAACCTGAGCCATGAATTTTTCATTTTCTAATAAGAAACTATCCTTAGTTCAGTTTTTCCTTAGAGTTTGTGTTAGATTTTTTGTAGGACCTAAATGACTTTCCTCTTACTTCCGTGCCACTGTATCTGACTATTGTACCTTTCCTCCAGATCTGAAAATTATTGCATTTCTAAACTCAGTGACAAAAGTCACCTTGACTTAAAAATAACTAAGACTTCACCTTCAATTTAGTCTGCTAAGTGACTGCTTCCTGTTATTTACTATATATCAAATCACACACCCAAAGAAATCAGCTTTCATGCTTGCTGGAATAGTAGATAGGTCCTCCTACCAAAAAATCTTGCGGTGTTGGGGATAAGCCTTTCTTGTCTTATTCAGTATGTTCTCATCTGACCCAGGAGTGATAATTGTTTCCACATAGTAGATAAAGTGCAATGGAATGTGCACCAAATAAATTATGTCATTTGGGACATGACAACTGCTCTACAGCCTAATGAAAGAGACAATACTAAAATAAGAGTATGACTACTAAAATTTTTTATTTATTTCATTTATTTAATAACAGGAATAAATTAATAAATTTATTAATTTTTCTTTCAATAAACAAAAATGGTCTTACAGGTGGTAGAAGAGCAAAGATAATTCCATTAAACCATACTTAAAATTTGCAAAATACTTACACTTGAGAATACAGAATATATAAAATATATAAAATACATGCTTACACAGTACTGTACCTTCACACAGATTTTGCTTTTGTTTTTGTTTTTCTTTTATAAACTTGTCTCACATAGAAAGGATCTTTGAAACTTTTTTCTTTCTGAAAAGTTTAATTTCTCTTTCCATCCCTTTTCTTTCATGGTAGCAAAGCCACTAATACTTTATGTAACCTGAAAGTACATATTTCTAACAGCACTTTTCAGTTTTGTTCAGGGAATGTCTTCTTTGTTTCTATTATTTCTGTGGTTCTATGATTCTATTATAATAGTAGTGTTTCAATTAGCTTTAATATCCTTAAACAGCTAAATTTATTAAACTGAAAGGGGGTAGATTCAGATATTAGGAAGAAGTTCTTTACTGTGAGGGTGGTGAGACACTGGAACAGGTTGCCAAGAGAAGTTGTGGATGATCCATCCCTGGAAGTGTTCAAGGCCAGGTTGGATGTGACTTTGAGCAGCTTGGTCTAGTGGAAGCTGACATTGGCCATGGAAGAGTTTGGTGGAGCTAGGTGATCTTGAAGTTTCCTTCCAACAGAAACCATTCTATAATCCTATGAATAAATTGTCTGTGACATGTTCTAAACTATGCATTTTTCAAGAGTAAGGGCAGCGTTCCTCCAAGGAGTCTGCAAATGCTGACATTTTCCTGCATGAACTAAATTCTGAGAAAAAATTCATAATGCATTTTAGGGAGAGGAGAAAAAGCATCAGTTGATTCTAAGTTTTCTTGTTTCATACTCCTTTAAGAGATCTAAAACAACGATGATTTATTCCTGTTGTGTATATTACTCTTGAGGAGAAATTCTGAGGTGTGTTTTGTTTTGGTTTGCTTTGGTTTTGCCTTGTTTTGTTTTGTTTTAGGAGGCAGGGGGAGGACACAGAACAGGGTAGTGTTGGTTTATTTGTTAAGTTCAACAGGTAGAAGTCAGCAGAAAAAACAGAAGAGGAATTAATCATGGAAAGTATGATATTTACACAGATGTAATTGCTCAACTTCAGCTAATATATATATAAATGTATTTTATGCAATATAACATATATATATATGCATGCATATATATGACATTTACTTGCTATGATAAAAAAGTTGGATCCAGACAGGTATCTACTAAGTAGCTGTGGGTGACTGGATAGAAATAGTTAATGAAATGGATTCAGGCCTTATCACCCTGGTTTGGCTTAAGCCTCGGGAACAGTGAAGAAAACACCAGGTGCTATTGCCTGAGTCTGGCCTAAGCCTTGAGAACTGTAAAGACAACAAGGAAGTGTAAAGATCAGTTGGCCAAACAAAGCAGTTTGCAAGACAAAGCAGCATCTGTATCTCAAAGACAGACCAAACAGTGCGAATATTTGTAACCCTTAGTAGTTTTGCTGAGTCTGGATGATAAGGAAGTAAGAGAGTGCAACGTTACTGCTCAGCACTTGGTTGACTATAAAAGGGATAGGAGACATGAAATAAAAGTCTCTAGATTTCACCAGAACTGGAGTCCATCTTTGATATGCCACAAGTAGCCATTTGCAAAAATGCTGCCACAGATACTAAAAACAATCCCTCTGAAAATCTGGCCCTGCAAGATTCCAAGTGTGAAGATTTGTGTCATAAGGACATGAAAAGAAAGCTGAGGTAGCTTCTAAAAATCGTTAAGTACCCACCCATTGACCCACAGGTAAAAGTTTATAGTAAGTATTACTTCTGTAATAAGGTGGGCAATTCAGTTCAATTTGACTAGACAAAAGAAACTCAGCACATCACTTTTTTGGACAGATATTAACCTTCACAGATCACTGAGTCTATCCAGATTCTGTAATTGAGTGTTTGGTTAAAACAAAGACTACCAGCTGTTTCTAGATGACTCAGCAGAAATGTATTTTTTAATGGCACTATATTGATCTTAATTGTATATCCTTCAAGAAAATCTATGTGTCAAGAAGGTTTGACCTGAATTTTCAATGACAGCAGAAAAATTATATTTTCTCCACCTAGGTTTAGAAAGGTTTTTAACAAGATGTCTTAGAGTTTGCAACATAAAGTAATAAAGGCAGTGGTAAAGCAGCATTTCAAATGTTGCAGTGACTGAAAAACACATTCCAAACTCGTGAACAATACCATAAATATATCATATAATGAATATATTAGATACAGATATATTTTATAAACATAGGTTTGTTTTACAGTTAAAGAAAGAAGAAAACTAAATTGAGCTAGGGCTTTTGTTTTATTTTTTGAAATTCTGATTGTTAGATAACATTTAGATGATGATCTATGTGATAAACATAGGCTTTTTAATATATAATATATCACTGCAACAACATGCTGAGGGAAAATTTTCTGGATTCATTGAAATAAAACATTTTCCTTCAATCTAAGTATTAAAATGAAGGCAAGGGAAAGCCAGATCAGATATTTAAATAAAATGAGAACATGTTACTATAAAACTGTTAATTACAAAAAATAATGTGCAAGTTAAAAATCTCTCTACCAGAATATATGCAGCTTCCTAAAAGCACAATTAGCCTTAATGTCACCTTAGAATCATTAGGTAAAAGCACTCTCTTAAGACGTTGAGTGTAGCTTCAATTTGCTGTACATTTTCATTAGCTTATTTTAGTAAATAAGAGTCATGTAATGAAACTATATCTCTCTTCGGGAGAAAGTCGCTGTGCTCCTAAAAGGTGACTCACTTAACTTTCAGAATATGATACAAATATTACAAATTACTTATAAGTCTTCTTGACACTTCAGATGGGGTGAGATGTGGCGTGTTCAAGAACTATCATGGCAATTATGAACACAGCAAGTTTTCATGCTAAGATGTATGAGGAACTGAAGGCAGGAAAGTTTTCCAGTAGCTTGTTTGTAGAGCACTTTCAAGCTTGGCTTTTCACTCCATCTTGATCTAATCCTGTACATCAGATCCTGCACCTATTAATTCCTAGATATGTTATTGTGTAGATTCATCATTTATCTTAAACAGAAGTAATTTGGAATTCACAAACTAGGTGCCCTGTTTCTCTTGTTTCCAAAGATGCCTCTAACTGTTATTATATAAAGCATGCTAAGCTAACATCATCTATTGAGTGCACCCAAAATACAGCAGCCACTGACAGTGTATGTGAGAAACATCAAAGGTTCACTGTTCCTTTGTTTTACAGATCATCGACCAAGAAAGTGGGCTCCAGTTCCCACAAAACTTGTGTCATGGGTTCAGCAGTAGCAGTCATTTTTCTCCTTCTCAGTAGCTGGTACTGTGCTGTGTTTTTGACTTTCGGACTGAGAACAGCGCTGATAACACCAATGTTTTTAGTTATGGCTTAGTGATTTTTGGTCTGGCCAAGGACTTTCGGAGCCTCGTGCTCTGCCAGGGAGGAGGGGAAGCCAGGAGGAAGCAGAGACAGGACACCTGACGGATACTGACCAAAGAGGTATTCCATACCACAGCACATCATGCCCAGGATAAAGAAGCGGAGAGCAGAGACCCGGAAGGGTGTTGGGGATACATTGCTTGGTTGAGTCGGGCTGGGTAAACATGATGAGCTGTTGTATTCTCTTCCCTTGTATTTCTCTTGTCATTATTATTATTGGTGGCAGCAGTTTTGTGTTATACCTTAGTTACTAAACTGTTCTTATCTCAACCTGTGGGAGTTGCATTCTTTCAGTTCTCTTTCCCATCCCTCCAGGAGCAGAGGGAAGAAAAAGAGGGAAGTGAGTGAACAAACTGCGTGGCTGATTTACAGCTTAAACCACAACAACTTGAGTGCTTCAAAAACACAGCTAACATATCCTCACTACTACCAGTTGGCTAGACAAAGTGGAAAACACTGTCCTCACTGAATTTATACCGTGAATTTAAGGTTAATAGAAGCATAGAAACATAGCATCATTTAGATTAGAAAAAAACCTTCAAGATCATAGAATCATAGAATGGTTTGGGTTGGAAAGGACCTTAAGGTCATCTAATTCCAACCCCACTGCAATGGGCAGGCATGCCTCCCACTAAACTATGTTGCCCAAGGCTCTGTCCAACCTGGCCTCGAACACCGCAAAGGATGGAGCATGTACCACATCTTTCGGCAACCCATTCCAGCGCCTCACCAGCCTTACACTACAGAATTTCTTCCTTATATCTAACCTAAACTTCCCCTGTTTATGTTTGAAACCATTACCCCTTGTCGTATAGCTACAGTCCCTGATGAAGAGTCCCTCTCTGGCATCCTTGTAGGCCCCCTTCAGATGCTGGAAGGCTGCTATGAGATCTCCACGCAGCCTTCTCTTCTCCAGACTGAACAGCCCCAACTTTCCCAGCCTGACTTCATACAAAGGCTGCTCCAGTCCTCTGATCATTCTCATGGTCCTCCTATGGACTTGCTCAAACAGCTCCATGCCCTTCTTATGTTGAGGACACACCAGAACTGTGCTTAGTAGTCCAAGTGAGTTATCACAAGAGCAGAGTAGAGGGGCAGGATCACCACCTTCAACATGCTGGTCATACTTCTTTTGATGCGGCCCACAAAACGGTTAGCTTTCTGAGCTGTGAGAACACATTGAAACTGGCTCATATTCAATTTCTCATCAATCAATATCCCCAAGTCCTTCTCCGCAGGGCTGCTCTGAATCTCTTCTCTGCCCAACCTGTAGCTGTGTCTGGGATTGCTCCGAC